>JASANG010000078.1:0-291758 GCA_030248215.1 Enoplolaimus lenunculus
GACTATATAACTGAAACGAGTTTAGTTTCATAATTTCGATGTCTTTTAAAAAACAGTTTTCAAAAATAGAAAACTTGGAATATTTTATAAAATTAATTTTGACTTGAAGAGCTGCATTTTTTAAAATTTGAGATTAAAGCAAAGAAAACTGATTGTATTTTGGCGAAACAGCCAACCACAGCGTCGTTGTTGCAGAACAAAAATATTGTCAATATACTGCTTTATTTTATTCATTCGTTCTGAATTATGTAATAATGTTTTTTCCATTTAATATTTTAAGATTAAGATTATTTTCTGCCGAAAGTTTCTCAATCTATGTTGGTGTCAGTTAGCTGAAAACGTAGAATAAAACGGGGGGTACGGGACCTGGGTTAGTCCTCGGGCTCCAATTTTCGGACGGTGGGTTGATAGGAGTATGGTCAACATCGAATCCGGCTCCAGGAAAAATGTAACACGCCACTGGGCGTGTCGTTTTTTGGCCATTTGATTCTCGCTGCTGTCCCAGAGTCCCACCGGTCACCTCAAATTGTCATCCGAGTAGTCTTGTTTTGAGTTAGGGTCATTCGAATTAAATATTCAAACAATTTCTGCCCAATCGTAGAAGTCTAAACCGAAAATGACGTTTAGAATTTACCAAACACTTTATCAAACATACACAAACAGATGGTAGGATTAACCAAAACCGTATTCATTTTGTCGACACTTAAACTGAATACCATGGTGCAACCGGAATTCCGGTTCGTGTTCCGATTGGAAACTTGCCATGTCAATCCTTCGGATGAGGAAATTTGAACAGTTGACAAAATATTTTAGTCGATGTTTATATGTAAATGAGCCAAACTGTGAGGGGTTGAATTCGAAATTTTAAAAAACTTAAATTTTGTAATCAAATTAAAATATGGTGATTAAGCCACGTCGACGTAAATCGAATATATTCCGCGCACGAAGCTGGTATTTCACTGATGTTCCTCCGTTTGAACATTCGATAAGTGGAACAATCCGCAAAACCGTCCGTGCGGCAACATTACGTCATTCACGATGTGAGTGCAATCCACTGTGACGTCATAACTGGAGCACAAAATGCCGGACCGAAAGGGGGAACTCATATAAACTTGCGATTCGGTTTGCTAAATTACAACCCGGACTGTAATTTACACGGAAGTACTTTACTATCTAATCTGAACAAACGGTATATATTTATGCAATTTGTAATGAGGCGGATCCGGAAAAAGTTTAAGCGGAAGTCACAGGATGGAAACGACTGAACCAATCGGATACATTGACGCATACAGTTGACTGACTCGGTCCAGACTGAAGCATTTTTCAGTGTTATAGTTGACAAAATATTTTGTTTAATTAATACGAAGGGGGGAGGCATGGGTACCCGACGAAACCCCCTGGATCAAACTGTTGTCGTGTGAGTATATTTCTGCTTCTAATTAGCGGGGTTCAATTGTTCTTCCCAATATTATTTGGATGACCAACATTTGAATTAACAGGACCCCCTTTCCAGCTAATCGTTAAGCAAACCGGTTTTAAAATTGGTTGTGATTGGCTGTTTCAGTAAGCCTGAAAATAGCCGGGCTGATATCTTAACGGCGGTTGAATTGATAGGCTTGCGCCATACATATGTAGGCTGGATGTGCCAAGCCGTCGCGTTGGGCACCTCAGGGCGCCATGGGATTTATAAATATTATCTTTTGACATGATACGTGTCGCCAAGCGGCCAGTATTGCCCAACCCTAAACCGGCTCCCTAGCGCAGACTCATCGCGAATACGAAATACTTGCAATTTCGCAAACACTTTTCCGATTTTCAAAAATTTCCTAAAATTTAGCGTCAAAAATGAGTACAAAATTTATATTTTTTTGTATTTCAGCAAGTTCCCTATTTTACGACGGGACAAACTCACCGTTAGCCGGCGGAAGCGAACCAGCCGGCGTTCATACATCAGGCTTGCTATGTGGTCCTGAGGCTGATGCCAGAGCGACGCCTGGTAGTAAACGGCCTGACAGACATCATAGCAAGTCATCATCTGTATGTTCAACAGAACCCAGTACTAGTCACGACATGGGTCCCGGATGTGCCGAAGGCCCTCGAAGCGAACCTACTTTGATGTACCCTCGGCATTGTTCGGCGGCGTCAACAAGTGCAGCAGCTTCGAGCTTACAAAACTCAACCCCAGCGCCTGGAGCAGGAGCTAAGTTGAGTCCAACTGAACGCCTGGAACGAATTATGATTGAGTTGTTGGAAACTGAACGATGCTATGTTGAAGTAAGTTTTACTGTAAAATGACGTGTTTATTTTACCTGATACTTGCCGTACGGTGCCGCTCGTTACCGTATGCTATCGTAGGCGAATTTCTCACCCAGAATTCCATACGATGACACGCGGAATGGGACGGCGACGTACGGCGCCGGACGTAGCCGTCCAGACAGCAAACTTTTCAATAAGTATAGCGATATCCTAAGGGTGATATTTTTCTTTCTATAAATTTTAATGTTATTAAGTACATTTGCTCGTTTATTATTAAGAAATTAATTATATAGTTTGTGTGTTTATTGCTCTGGATGTAAATTAAATAGAATTTTCAGGTAAACTCTGGTTACAATTTGGCTAACAGTAAGATTTAACATTTAGTTTTGGCTTTCGCACGTAGGCCTAAGCTTCTGGATTTGGTTCGGAACACGAATATAAGCCATGGGGTTCTGCCGGTTAGAATAGCAATAATCCTTAAATTTTCATTGGTTACATCGTTTATTTATTGTTAGCCCATACCAGCATTCATTTTTTGGCTCTTAGACACATTCTCCCACAAATATGATTAAGGATTACACAATGGACTTGGCAAAGGCGTTATGCAAATACGTAGCTTTAGGCATTGGGTATGCCTTCTCTAAACCTAAGCCGAAACCTAAGCGTAAATGTGGGTCGAAGTATTGCAAGATCGTTTTGTATATCGAATTGTGTTTTAGGATTTATCAACGGTTACCAGCGAATATCTCGCTCCGTTGCTCGCCAGGCATACATCCACTGGAAACTCCGGTGACACACCTTTGCCCGGTCCGGTTCACTCGATTGTCGCAGGAATGTCTGATCATTTAAAAGCGATTGAAAAATTTCAACAAAACTTTCTCGATGAACTCAACGAAGCGGTCGGAAGTGAATTTCTCGTCGCAAAAACTTACCCGACGCCTAGTCAACTGAGGGTAAAGCGACTTTGAAATATTATTATTAAATTTGAATTTGATCAACTTTTTTGGTTGCTGTTAATAAAGTTGAAAGTTAGATTCAACGTCAGTTTAAATTCAAATTTTATATTTGTGCACTTTGTTTCAAAACATTTGAGTCGTGTTGAGTTGGAGTGTGCAAGTACTGACATTTTGAGCAAACGTAGAATAACTCATAGAGTATTCTTAAAAAATTCGCTATGCCATCATAGATAAAAATAGCTTTTGTGCACGTTTCCGTCCCAAAAGGGTTATGCTTAGACTCAGGCTTAAGTTTAGACATCAGGTTTCGAAATGGCCTGACATTTTTAGAACCATTTTTATATGAATTTCATGATTGTGTTCTGGTAATAAAGTAGTTTCTGGTTTGCTGTTGTGGTGGAAGTTCCAACCAAATATTTAATTGGTAATTTTAGAACGCTTTGCTACATTTGGGCGGTGTATTTGTTAATCAAGGTTCTCGTTTTAAGCTGTATAGTTCGTTTTGCGCGTCTCATTTCAAGCTTCAAAAGCTACTACAACTCGGTATGTTATATTACTTATTTTTTGGTCTTTGCGTTACATTTAGCGTTTCTGTTACTGGCTTTTTGGAGTTTTTAAACCATTTTTGGAACAAATATTCGGTTTCAACGATGACCACTGCGGTAATGGACATATATTTGCGGTATTGTGAGTTGAAGGATAAAAATTCAATATCTGTATACCAGACTGCAAAGCGGAACTGGGTTATACCGGAATCGGAATCGGAATTCGTTTTAAATCGCAATTCTAGTCGGAGTCGGAATTCCGATTGCATCCTGCTGTATACTTATTTTTTGGCCAGCATAGTCGCATAGAATTGTTAGGGATAGATTGTAAACTAAAAATCAAAATGTATATTACAGTTCAACAAGGCTGGGTTTCTGAAATCTTACTTAAGTATTTAGTTAATGTAATGCTTAAATATTTACTTGAGCTGTCAAGTTAAATAAATACACATTTTGTGCCAAAACACATATAATGCAATTTTGAAATTGTGCAAACGGAAAGATTCCAAAGCTTTGCTTTATATTATGACGGTGGCTTGAATTCATAATCTCACTTAGCCAGGGTTTGCTATGCCAGATCTGTTAGTTTGTACCACATCAATTGTGGTCCATGACATAAGTGTCAACTTTTAAGTTACGCTTTTAGAAGCATAAATTGGTTATGTAATAGCTGAGCAAATTCTTAACTTTTGAGTTATACTTAAGTAGGGTTTCAGAAACCCAGCCAATGTCTTTAATTCACTAAAGCTTACCAATAGTTCTTTAACACGTTGGTAATCTGTATATTAAAGCAAGAATGCTCCACATACGTATTTTGGGCAACTTTCCAGCATTTACTTTGTTTGCAATAATTGCTTAAGAAATACACGTCATTGTTATATGAAAAGAAAATTTGTAAAAAAAATTTTGTGCTTTCGCTAAGTTTTGCGCATTGCGCAAAGATGGCAGACTAGTATACGGTATTCCAGTTATTCCTACGCTGCTCGAAACACGTAGAATATCAGCAAACGCTACAAATTCCGTTGAAAAGCGTTGACGAAAATCAGTCATGGCTCGTCCATACTTTATTTGTCACAATATTTTACTGGAAACCTTTTCTGAAAAAAAATATTATTTATTTTCAGACGAAAATACTTCAGTGCTGAAAGCATTTCTACTATCGCGATGCGTTGCCGGACAGCAACCTTCAGCGACACTTGAATCACTGTTGATCAAACCAGTACAACGAGTGTTACGGTATCCGTTGTTTTTGCAACAAATGAAAACGCTTACAACTCTTGGGACACCCGAGCATTTACAGATGTCAGGTAAAATGATTTTGGCTATAAATTTCAAGCGTTTTTTCGGTTATTCCCCCCCCCCCCAGTTGGCTTTGCACAAAAATGGTTGGATTTTGAAAATTTTTGCATATTTGAGCTTCTCACGACCTAATTTGTACGTGTTTCCAGTACACATTACTTAGTGATTGTAACGAATGAAAACATGCAACACCCGAAGCACGAGACCAGTTGCAAATGTCATGTTTAAGTATAAGCCTAAACCTAAGCCTATTTTGTTGTTTTATTTTTAATGTTTTGAAGCCGTGGGTCATAAACCAAAGTCGCATTATTATATAATGCAACTGTTAAAAAATAGTAGATTTTTAGAAAATCTCAAAGAATGTTTATCGCTAATAAAATAGAAACTATGTTTTTATTTGCGAAACAATTTAGACTTTCTAGTAGCAGTCAGCCGTAATATATACTCTTGTCTGACGAGCCATCACTGATATTTAATAATATTTACTCAAACTAAAACGTTTTTGGGCATTGCTCACAATAAATTGCATGCACCGTATGATAGTTCAGAAATGAACGATTCGTTCCACTCCACAAACGATTTTTGTGGTCCGTTTCCGTTGGCATCCACGAAAATACCCTGACAACCTGTCCCACTCAAAACGCATTAAGTGCATTTCACATGATTTTTATGTTGATTTTTCATATTTTTTATAAAGTCTGTATTTTCGCAAGTTTTACTTATTCAGACTGATTTCAAACTGTATATATTCTCTAGCAAACGGCGAACAGAAAAATTTATCAAACGAAGCCAAATTCACCTTCCGATTTTTGCCCCCTAACTCTGCACCATGTGGGTGAGGGCAGCGGCAGCCTGCGCCGTAGGGCAGCCAATTCCGCACAGCGTCAACCCACCTCATGCGACCCCACAGGACATTACGCTTCATTCGTGTGACTGTCTATATTCACCCGGTAGGTAAAAGATTATTTCAATCTCGCTTCGAGTTTATGCAATCCTACTATTCGGTCAAAATTTTAGAAGCTCTGTCAAAAATGGAACACGTGGCTGAATACATAAATGAAATGCAACGAGTATACGAAGAACATGGTGATTCGCTATCGTTGCTGCAAGCGAATTGTAACGATCCTGTAAGTTGTGACGGATGGGCCGACCATTTAACCGCTGGGTGAGAATAGTAGGAGAAATAGCATAACGGCGTGATGGTACTTACCCGTAATTTGAATATTCAAACAATTCCAAATATCAAATTTAACATATGAACCAGGGTAAAATTGGGAGTTTGAGCGAAAAGTATATTCTTTCAATTAGCAACATTTACAAGTTGCTCTGTAGGTGCAAAGATTTCTGGTTCAATCATATTCTTAAACTTGTGGTTCAATCATATTCTCAAACTGCACGCGTACACTGTAAATTTCAGTGAATTGATTTCAACTCAGCCCGAGTTGAATCACTCAGTCTGAGTTAGGACTATCACAACTCTGTATTTTGAGTTGATTCAATTCATTTTGAGTTAATTAACCAACTCACCCAGAATCAACTCAACTCAGAGTGAGAACTAACTTATCTGATAGTGAGTTAATGTTTGCTGATATTAATTCAGAAATAACCAACTCGCTAGATAAAACAGATTAATCATCTCATTGGAATTTACAATGTACCAACTATCGCCAGTTGATGAAATGTTTTCAAACAAGCCAACTGTGACAGCTTTGGATCTGAAACTTAGCTTAAAAACTGCACGATTGGACTTGACTTTAAAATCATTTTAGTCGATATCACTTGAACTGTCAACACTAATTATGTGTGGCGAAGTTGAATGGCTCAACTGCAACGATGAGTTTCAACAACTCGCAGCTGCTGGATCAACTGGTGACAAGCGACGCAACAAACACCCGCAAACGCAACACCAACACCAACACCAACAACAACCACAACTTCAATCGCCAAATGGAAATCAGTTGTTCTTTTGTTTCATTTTCTACAGTGCAATCGTTTTGCTTAGCGTTGATAAACAAAATACCACAAACGGCAAAGGGACCAACAACGGACGAAAAGGATCGGCAAAGGATCAAAAAGTAAGTTGTTCGAACGGTGTTGAAGGGTTACGGTTGTGATACCGAGCGGCACTGCGAGGCATAAATAAAAGTAAATTTTTATTATTTTTAACGCATATGACGCGCATTTCGTACTTAATTAAGGTTTCAGAAACCCAGTCATTGTTCATCAGAGCTTGTGTACCAATACAATAAGTTTTAATACTCAGCCCCTCACAGTTTACAAAAATATGTTATGCATGAAAACAAGAAACCCATCGCTGGCTGTTGTGTATCAGACGATCTTTTAAGTTGCCGAAATTAAAAGAAATATTCCTATTTTTAAAGTTTTCAAATTATTAACAGATAAGTTAACGGTTTTTATAATTAATTTTAATTTTAGCAGTCGGATACAACACAAGTGAGTATCAATCCACATCATCGGTTGATTCCAATGCGAGAAGTTGAAGTCAACGGCTCAAACACAGGATCGACCCCTGATCAACACGTTTGGATATTGATTCATATTGATTCTGGGTTGCGCGTTGAAAAGGTCTTTCATTTCGCCAATCGGTAAGCTGTCATAATAATAATAATAATAATAATAATAATAATTATATACATACATATATACATACATATATATTATATATATTAAAAAATATATGGAACAGGAATCGGAACTGAATTTCCTTACAGGAATCGGAACCGGGACCGGAATTTGAAATAATTTTCATCACCGCATTACAGTTGGAGTTTTCAGAAAACTTTATCAAAAATGGCTTAAGAAAGTTTTGAGCTATTTCACAATCAAATTTTGCGAAAACACATCAGAAACAGTTCACTAACAAGATTGAACAAATTGCAAAAGTACTCATTTCGAAGTAACAATTTTTCAAAGACAAACTTTCGGATATTCAAATGATTAAGAATAATTTGACAAATAACCGTAAAAAATTCCGATTCCTGCATCTTTAAATGCAAAAACAGGAATAAGAACAGAAGTTGAATTTAAGCAGGAATTCCGGTCGAAACAGGAATTCCTGTTGGAAACTTTCCAATTTTTAACTTCAACTAATGTAACGCCCTACTCACACGTGCAAGTTTTGCTGCGAGAACTTGCAGCTGCAACTTGCACTTGCAACTTTTGTCCAAAATCCCACTCGAAAAACTTGCAGCTGCCAATAATTCATTAAAAATCATAGCTAGAAATTTAGCTTACATGTGTGAAAAACCATGCAATTTCACTGAATTTATTGCAGCCACTTTCTCATTGGCTGATGAAAAAATGCAAGTTCTGCGTGAAATTTGCAGCTGTATGTTCTCGCATCAAAAACTTGCACGTGTGAATAGAGCATTAAGTTATAAATTAAACTTTACATGTGCAGTATATAACAATAATAACTTATCTGCTGTATATTTATAGACGTCTTGAAGAAAAACAACAGTATCTTAAAGCGATCCGAAAGGCTGGACTTGTACTTGCACGCGACAACATTCGCCATTATTCACCAGCGTCGTCCAGCCACGCGCCTTCACAATCCCGCCATTCAGCTGCCGCCATTGCTGCCCGCCATCCGGCATCAAGGCCGGTCTCTATGGCATCACGGTCAAATAACCAGCCAACTAGCGGAACGACAACAACTTTTGGCGCCAAAACTACTAGCTATGTCATCACCGATCGAGTGAAAACTTCGTCGACGACTCATAAACATTTGATGAACAGTGGAGTTTATGCAAATTTAAGCCGAGTCGGTGAAAGCGAGACAACACGTCACGAAGATGGGGGATTGACGAGGTCAGTTCATACGCTGGCACTAGGACGGGATCCGCCCCCAGGCATTCAATATATCACCCGCGTTCCTATCGATTGTGACCCACCGGGACACACATCAGACGCCGGTAAAGATCCATTCATAAATCCTAAACCTCATCGAAATACGCCACGAGTGCGATCGTCGTCCGTTGGTCCAATTACAAATCGACGAAAAAAGGACTCACGAGCCAAAGAAACACCAAAGACGGAAACTCCATGTGCCACAGGAGTATTACCAAGCAGTAGCCAATCAAAAGCAAGCAATTCTTTGTCAGCGACAAATGAAAAGGCATCAGTACAAGGCGGAACGACGAAACCAGCCAATAGAAATGCGAGACCGTCTCATGATGAATTCAAAGTAACCAATGAAATTGCAGACAATTCAAGTGCGACGCCAACGGTCTCTGACGAAACACATAGTTCGTGTGGAAATCGTAAGCCATCTCGGCAACATTCAAGCAGTACATTTGAGGACAATGCAACCCAACTTGGCGAAGACACATCGTTCTCAGCTCGTTCGTCACTGGCTGAATCCACAACAGCTGTCGATATGACGAAACGTCCTGGCAGCTATCATTCGAACCAATCCGATGCCGGCTACGGTAGCAATGGCGAAACAGTGTTAGCCATTAGTGGCGCAGGATGTGGAAATGGGGGCGGACAATTTTTGCAGCCACTGCCAGTTGCTGAGCTCAAGCATTGTACATTAGACGATAACAAATTAGATTCGATAATGGTTGGAGCTATTTATGAAACTACCACAGCAAACAATGTATGAAATACTTTCTATTAACTCTTTATTCAGCATTTAAGCCGTACTCACACGTGCAAGTTTTTCCATTGAGTCAGTTCCAACTGTATCGCTTGTGAAGTAGCGATAAATGACTAGAAGCTTTTAGCATACGTATACCGATTTATAAGCCTGGCCTAAACCTAAGAATATTCTAAACGTTATCTTAAACATGGATCTGCGCTATTCCTAAATTTAAGACTAAAGCGATTCTGAAAAGTTGCCATTTATTACCTTAATTCTACACTGTATATTCCAATGAGTTGATTACAGCTAGCGAGTTAGTTATTTCTGAATTAAAATCAGTGTACATTAACTCACTCTGAATTGAGTTGATTTTCACTCTCAGTTGAGTTGACTCCGGGTCAGTTGATCGATTAACTCAGAATGAATTGAGTAAACTCAAAATTTGGAGTTCTGATAGTCCTAACTCAGACTGAGTGATTCCACTTATTCTGAGTTAAAATCAACTCAATGAAATTAACAGTGTAAGTTCCAAAAATATAATGATGTTTTAAACAGTTTTCGCTGATCAAACAGCAGTTTTCAGTCCAAACACATTTTTGTAAGTGAATAAACTCTAAAATGAATCGCTTGAGCTGCAGAATGCCAATTTCATTTCTTTACATTCATCAAACCACCTAAATCGGTTCGAACCTTTGGTCAGCTTATCAAAACCATGTTTGGATACATTTGTATATTTATACCATTGGTTTGTTTATCAACTGATTTTAAGATTTGTTATTATTGTGAATAAAGTACGTATAACTTTAGTGAGAAATATTGTTTATCCTGAATTGACCCGAAAAGCAGAAAAGAGGCTGATATTTATTTTGTCTCACCGAGGGGGCACCTTTTTGCTGTTCAGTTACGGATGTTATTTGTTTTTCAAACGTTTTACACCCCTTTTCTCATACATCATACTCTATTATTTAAATAAGTTCTTCCCCCTCTTATTCGGGTTACGATTGTACAGTTGGCCAATGTTACTTTAAGGGGCGTAACAGTAGATTAAGCGTATCCCTGAGCCTAAAGCCTAAGCCTACGCGTTACAAAAATGTGTTCCTTAGCCTAAGCCTAAGCAAAAAATGTAATCTAGAATCTAAACCTACACTTTTATGTGGAAAAACCAGAAACCTGGACGCGCCTTAAAGTATGGGTCAGTTCATATATCCTCATTATTAGGAACGCAACCAGCATTCCAGTTCGGGATGGTATATTGCCCTTTTCAGACGAAAACTATGTACCAATGTGGACCTAAGCCTAAGCCTAAGCAACAAAATGTAATCTAGAATCTAAACCTACTGTTTTTTGGATCCACCAGAAACCTGGATGCCCCTTAAAGCATCATGGGCCGTACATTTCATGAGGAGATTCTTGGTGGTAACCCAACGGTTCAAGCTTACAGTTTCTTTAGTCCATAGGTACAGATTTTGCTTCTTTCCGTTGAATACGCCACAGGTGTCTTTATGCTTAAAAATGACTGTAGAACTATCATTACATTTGTTAATACCGCCGCTGCTAAAGTTTTGCACAAAAGTGGTAATGCACTACCGACTATTAACCCTTTCTCACATGAATATTTTCTATTTCCCCTGAGACCTACTTATATGCTAGGATTCGAACTCGGGTGACTGGAGTGAGAGGCGTATACTATCACCACTCCGCTATAGGAGCTTGACGCTCGAGCACGAGGGGGGCTCTCACGTCTTGTGGTGATTTAGTACTATGTATACGTGTTGCAATTGTTAAACACGGTGCGATATATATTATTTAACGTATATACACTGCGCTGAGTTGCCTACAGGCAACTCAATGTGAGAAGGGGTTAATCATGCATCGGCTATTATTGCTGAGTTTTTGGCTAATTCACCATAACCGTTGTTTAAGCACGGCTGATCCATGTCGATCATTTATGTTTTGTGCCGTTACTACAGCCTTAAGAAGATTATTTGAAACTGCACTGTCTGACATTTGTATACTTTAATTTATTTCGCCTGCGCCCTTATTTCAATTTCGACTGTATATAATATTAATATAGCGGCCCATGTATAGAACAGGGCCGGATCGTTTTCCGTAGGGGCTGTAATAGTGTCAGATTAAGCTTTAGATCAAATTTTTTCTTGGGCTTTAGGCTTAGGCTTAGGCTTAAGCTTTGGAATATGCTTATACTACTGTTCCGGCCTTGTTCTATATATAGGACAATTTAGCGATTAGAAGACGTAAAAATCAAACTGCTCTACCGCACTTTACGGAACTTTACTTTGCATTGAGTTAAAATTATATGCAAATAATTTGGTTGGCTACTACACACAAAATTGTCTTATATTCATGAAATATTGTCTGAAATTTAAGACAATTATGTTTAATACGGAGTCCGGATCTATATACCTTGAACTACAAACATTTATTTGTTAAATTTTTCAGAAATATGGATCTAAAATTTTTCACACTTAAAAGTGTGAAATATATTAGACAAATATTTTTCTCATGAATATGTTAACTGCAAAAATTTTGCGTTGAGATTAAACATATCGGTTCCTCTCGCTAGCTTTGCTCGTATGTTTTTCTCTGCTCAAAAAAATTAAAGTATAGAAAAAGTCCTTTTTTCGTTTATAAAAAGTTTCATTTTGACCGTTTTTGTTGAGCTTGAGATACTTCCGGTACCCCAGCGGCAGCCGTGTGAAAAAACAGTGCAAAAATGTAAAACAACAGCAAAATTTAAGATTAAAATGAATTTTCAAAAAGTTCTCAAAATATTTTTAAACAGCTCCAGTTTTATAAACTTTAAAAGTTGTAAAAGATGTTACAAATCGTACAGCTTTCTGAAATTCATGAAAATTCAATTTGTTTACATTTTTTTGATTGATTTTGGTAAATGCTCTGTTGCAATGATCCAGTCGCGAAACTACACTTTGCTGTGAACTTCCCAATTTGTCAATTTTATCGTAGTCGCTCGCAACTTTTACACACGAGTCAAAACAGACTCGAATCGGACAGCAAAGATAAACCATTAGTGGCTAATGTTATCTTGAGGAGAGGCGTAACAGTAGAATAAACATATTCCTAAGCCTAAGCCAAAATGTAAACCAAAATATGGTGTAATCCTACACAAAGTATTTTCCTTCATTAGCAGCACAGAAACAAGCCCTAAAGATCAGGGCGGAACCCGACGAAAAGAACCAACCTTCCGCGCGAACCCCCCCAACCCCCGCCCCCCCCCCCACGCAAAAAGCGCCCCCGCGCTCCTAAAAGTTAAACATTTCCATTTTTCTGATTGGATGCCAAATCTCAACTGCATACTTTGAACCCATTTTAGAACTAAAATTTTTCTTTTCATTTTCTTCGTTTCCTGCTGCTTACAATTTTTCTAAAGGGTTATATGTACCTTTTAAAACGTATTAGCACGGACGATGCTGAAAACGAACAATGGTCATTAACCCTGTGACATTGAAAAATAGCAAGTCTTCTTAACAATTAAAGGTTAGCTAAGAAATTGGCTTATGGTTTCCGCAAGCAAAATCATAGCTACACCCATGCGTATCACATGTGATATATACCTCAGATCAGGTCGTTATTTCTAAATTTTTTATTTTCCTATTTTCATTATTCGGTATTTGGTATAACATTGACCCTGAAAGAATTAAATAAGAAAACATATAAACTATCCATACAGAGACAATAAATTCTAAAAGCTGAAAAGGTTGCAAAAGGAAAATAAATGCTAGAAAATAACAGAGAAAAACCGTAATTTTAATATTTTGCTCGCTGTGAACAACACCCAAAACATTCCAGCGTAGCAAAATTGTGTTGGTTGAAAACTTGCGTTCAAACCGGATGATATTAAATAATATTTCAACTTAAAAGTCAAATTTTAATTTTAGAATTTTACAAAAAATTTTGCATTAACGGCCGGTAAAGTTTTCAACAAAATCATCCATAGAAATGTCAAAATTTAAATTAAACAACACACGTAGAAATGAAATATTCAAATTGTATTTTTTACAATTTTGTTTCATTCCAGATTCAAAAACGGTTCGATTTGAAATTCGCTTGAATTTGATATTTTTTCTTGGAAGAAAAAGTGTTACACAAATTTGACACAAAAACTGTTCAAGTAAACGGGGGATTAAGACAATCATAAGTTGAACTCAATGGGAAAGATTGAGTTGAACGCTGGTCAACAAATTTGCTCAAGCTAATTTGCTGGTTCACCGTTTAGGTTATAAACAGTCGTAATTGTAGCGTATTTTGGACAATTTCCTTAGCGCAAGCACAATGTTTAATCGAGTCTCTATCGAAAATTAATAAAAATGGCAAACAACACATACTGCTATATATACAAAGTAGTGTCATATAAATTATATAAAATATATATATTTTTAATTGTTTTAAATTCAATTAAAATCCTGACGAGTTTTGAATGTTTGTTATTTTTGAAATATAACAATTTCTTTTAAAATATAGAAACAATAGAACAAATTTACCTTTTGCCTTCGAGTTAGAATTCGACCAAAAATTGGTTCAAAATAACAGTGTTTAAGTCACAAAATTACACAATTAATGTTTATAATTAAACTGAACCAAGCAATGCCCAAATATATAAATAAATTTTTAGTTAAAAAGATGATGTTTTTTTTGGGTTTAAACAATTACATAGCTAGCGATTTTTACGAATAATAAAACCGGTAGACGTAAGAAAACAAAATGCGTATGGAGAAAAAACAATATGTTTTAGTTTCGAACGTAGGCGGATGGCCGAGGTGCGTCAGTGTTAACGAACACACCAGAAATGGACTGAAATTTTGGCCAATATATATGTATAGTTGAGAAATTTGAGAAATAACTTAAATTTTAAGGTTTAGCT
Source organism: Enoplolaimus lenunculus (assembly GCA_030248215.1). NCBI lineage: Eukaryota > Metazoa > Nematoda > Enoplea > Enoplida > Thoracostomopsidae > Enoplolaimus > Enoplolaimus lenunculus. The sequence goes on from JASANG010000078.1 coordinate 14,563, forward strand.
TAAGTTTAAATTTTGATTTTAAGCTACGTAGCAATATTTTTAAACCTGTAACGGCTCCTAAACTTATTATCGTGGCCGAATTTTCAAGAATTGGAAATAAATAATTTTCGGATTTAAAATTTCCTTGGTGTATTTAAATGGGACCGGTTCTCAGTTGTTTGCACGTGACATCCTTCATTGTGTATTTACTGATAGGTTTGTTGGTGTTCTTCTTATTGTTTGTTTGTTTGTTTGTTTGTTGGTTTGTTTTGCAGTTGAAAACGGTTGCGCTAATAACATAAACAGAGCTAAATTTCCAAAAGACTCAGGCCGATTTGGGGGAAATGAATGCTGATGCGAGATAAGATATGTTCGTAATTATTGAAAATAAATCATTTAGGCTTCTTCTTCAAGCAGGAAGACCTGAAACAAAAAAATAGCCATGAGATATTTTTTACATTTTCAAAATTTTCAAACTGTCCACAACTCATTGGGACAGCCCTAAGTTGCCGATTAATACATCATCACCCCCCAACATCTATTAAACTCATTTAAGTTTCAGAAGTCTTGTAAACTATGTTATCTTAATGTTACTAACAACACTGACGTTTATGTATGTCCTAAAACGTCATCATTTATGCATGTCCAAACGTCATCATTTACGCATGTCCTAAAACGTCATCATTTATGTATGTCCTAAAACGTCATCATTTATGCATGTCCTAAAACGTCATCATTTATGTATGTCCTAAAACGTCATCATTTATGTATGTCCTAAAATGTCATCATTTATGTATGTCCTAAAACGTCATCATTTATGTATGTCCTAAAACGTCATCATTTATGCATGTCCTAAAACGTCATCATTTATGTATGTCCTAAAACGTCATCATTTATGTATGTCCTAAAACGTCATCATTTATGTATGTCCTAAAACGTCATCATTTATGTATGTCCTAAAACGTCATCATTTATGTATGTCCTAAAACGTCATCATTTATGTATGTCCTAAAACGTCATCATTTATGTATGTCCTATAAAACGTCATCATTTATGTATGTCCTAAAACGTCATCATTTATGTATGTCCTACCCCAAACGTCATCATTTATGTATGTCCTAAAACGTCATCATTTTATGTATGTCCTAAAACGTCATCATTTATGTATGTCCTTAAAACGTCATCATTTATGTATGTCCTAAAACTGTCATCATTTATGTATGTCCTTAAAACGTCATCATTTATGTATGTCCTAGAACGTCATCATTTATGTATGTCCTATAAAACGTCATCACATTTTATGTATGTCCTTAAAACGTCATCATTTTATGTATGTCCTAAAACGTCATCATTTATGTATGTCCTAAAACGTCATCATTTATGTATGTCCTAAAACGTCATCTATTATGTATGTCCTTAAAACGTCATCATTGATGTCTGTCCTACCACGTCATCATTTCAGTACGTCCTATAAAACGTCATCATTTATGTATGTCCTAAAACGTCATCATTTATGTATGTCCTAAAACGTCATCATTTATGTATGTCCTAAAACGTCATCATTTATGTATGTCCTAAAACGTCATCATTTATGTACGTCCTAAAACGTCATCATTTATGTATGTCCTAAAACGTCATCATTTATGTATGTCCTATAAAACGTCATCATTTATGTATGTCCTAAAACGTCATCATTTATGTATGTCCTATAAAACGTCATCATTTATGTATGTCCTAAAACGTCATCATTTATGTATGTCCTAAAACGTCATCATTTATGTATGTCCTAAAACGTCATCATTTATGTATGTCCTAAAACGTCATCATTTATGTATGTCCTACAACGTCATCATTTATGTATGTCCTACAACGTCATCATTTATGTATGTCCTATAAAACGTCATCATTTATGTATGTCCTAAAACGTCATCATTTATGTATGTCCTAAAACGTCATCATTTATGTACGTCCTAAAACGTCATCATTTATGTATGTCCTAAAACGTCATCATTTATGTTATGTCTTACAACGTCATCATTTATGTATGTCTAAAACGTCATCATTTATTATGTCCTACAACTCATATTTATGTATGTCTACACGTCACCATTTATGTATGTCCTAAAACGTCATCATTTATGTATGTCCTAAAACGTCATCATTTATGTATGTCCTAAAATGTCATCATTTATGTATGTCCTAAAACGTCATCATTTATGCATGTCCTAAAACGTCATCATTTATATATGTCCTAAAACGTCATCATTTATGCATGTCCTAAAACGTCATCATTTACGCATGTCCTAAAACGTCATCATTTATGCATGTCCTAAAACGTCATCATTTATGCATGTCCTAAAACGTCATCATTTATGCATGTCCTAAAACGTCATCATTTACGCATGTCCTAAAACGTCATCATTTATGCATGTCCTAAAACGTCATCATTTATATATGTCCTAAAACGTCATCATTTATATATGTCCTAAAACGTCATCATTTATGCATGTCCTAAAACGTCATCATTTATGTAATTGATAAATTCGATGTTTTGTTCCCATAAATCGTAAATAATGCGCCTTTGAGTTCTATAGTTGCGTTCACAACTGTGTGTAGCATCTATCGGTTGTTAGTAATAGGTTCTCATCCAGCTATATTTTCGAAAGCATCCAAACTTATATTCCACACAGAAACAGGGTAAATATTATCACAAATAGTCGTCAGATTCAGAGGCCAAAATTTGCGTTAATAATAAGCATCATGCAGTTTTAACCTGTGCCAATTTTTACGCAATATTAATATATACATATTTACATATATATACATAAAAACATATATACCTTTATCAGGGAGCGACCGGAAACCAAAAACTGACGGAGCCGGAACCAGATAATCTAGTATCCGGTGGGAGCTGGTACCGGAACCGGATAATCAATTGAAATCTAGTACTAGATTGCATTCAAATATCAGAACGTATCTCACAATTTTTCCTTACGTAGCTTTAAGGTAAACAAAGTGTTTACGTGACAAAATTTAACATCGGACACCGCCTAAAATTTCGCTATGAGTCTATGAATTTTCATAGTTACGCAATAATTGGTAGCAGTTGTTTTGAAAACACACAAAAACGTTAAGAAACACAATAAAACTACGAAAAAAGCATTAGAAATAATTTTTTTTTGAAAATTTTAGTTTTGTCGGTCACTACCAAAAGTTGACCGAGACCGCGACTCTTCATGGCCGGTCTCCGCCCATCTCTGGCTCGGATTTTTGCTTAGGTTTAGACTTAGTTATTTACGGCGAAGTTTAGGCATTAGCCTAAGTAATATTATAAATATGCTGAAATATATTCTGTTCTTTCCTGTAAATAATACTCGTCATGTATCTTTAGTTTTCCATGGTTACTGTAACCCAATAAACATTTTGAACGTACACGGTCGCATGCAAACATTTACATTACATGTCTGACAGAAAAAATATGTTAAGTAAGTCAATCAGTTCGATGGTACTTGGCATAAATAAGAATGATGATATAAATTTTTCAAACTTTTTAAAAATAATATCCGACAGGTTAAAATACCGAAGCCGAAGTTGGATATGGATTTTCTACCGGAGGCGGATATCCGGTCGCACGCGGATGTATAATACATATATATGTGTGTGCGCGTGTTAACATTTGAGCAAACATTGCCATATTTGATGGCACAATATATTTTTACGTAACAAAACATTTTTGTCCCCACCGAAACGAACATTTGGTATCCCTTGTAAATTAATCCCGTCCCACGTTGACTGTGGGCAAAAAAGCAGATTTGCAATATATTTTTAATTGCAAAAAATGCCTACAATATTTAGGTGAAAAATATGCTAAATTGCAAGCATACTCATACTAACCACATTACAAATTGTAACTGCAAGTTAACTTGCACTTGTGCGATTACGTGTCACAAGGTTAAGCCAAAGCCTACATCTATGCCTTCACAGTTATATGCCAAAATTTGAAAAACTTCAAAAGTTGTGCGTCGGAAAAGTGTAACAACAGTTGCAAATTTGATGTAAAATTCGAACACTCTTGTTTGTGTTGTTTATAAATTCTCGGTAACTTACATTAAAATGATAAACAGGGTATAACATTGTTGTAGAAATATCAAATAGTTTTAGATCACATCGGTTTTTTTATTCTAGCGATAGGATGACAAACTTATTCTTCCGTTAGAAAAACCTAAAAATAAAATATTTAAAGAAAATAAATTGCACAATTGCCCTGCACACAAAAATAAAACCATAACAAATGCAGGTTGCAATAAATGCTGGTAAACGAAATTGGGAACGATACTACGGTAACGCATCGCCCGAGAATTTGTCGCGAAACAACTTGTAATCCGAAATTTCATCGACTCGATAATTTGTCAAACCCGTTTGGACGACAAGTTTTCAGGCGACGAATTGTCGTAGATTCGTAGCGAACATAAGTTTCTTTAATTTTTAAAATTCTAAAAAATAAAACTGTAAATTTATTTTTTCCACAGTTTGTAAGATTTTTTAGTAGAAACTTTTCGACCAACTGTTTTACCAATTCAGCAAACTTTTTAAGCCAAAAAAAATAAGTAAATCGCGTTAAAAACGCTTTTTAGCGAATGAAAAATCGGCAAAATTGAACGCTTACAAAACGGCAGTAAGGTTTTACGTTAATAATCAACTATTGCAACCGTTTTTTAAATTAAAAAATTAATGTTTTTTATTACAAATGAAACTTTTTTGTATTCCAAAATTTGTTGCAAGTTTGAAAAATTGCACTTTTCAACTCCTTATTTTACGATTTTCTTGAATATTTTAGTTGATTTCATAAAACCATATTTCTTCCTACAATTTGAGAAATAAATCAACGCTTAATTTAGAATAGAAAAACAGTCAAAAAATAAATCTGGTAGCAAATATTAAAAACGCATATATGGGTAGTATATATGTATCAAAATAATGCAAGCACACAGAGTAAACAAGGCAAAAAATTTAATTTTTCAAAATTTTCAAATGAAAATACCGTCAAATTGGTCGGCTTGGGAAGACCCACCCAACGGCGCTTTTGAAGTTAACGCCGAATCGAACAGAGTTCGCATAAAGGATTTGAATTTCAGAGCAGATATCGAATTTACTGTTGTATTAGGAACTAAATTAACAGTGTCAAGGGTAAAATAGGGGTTCTTGAAGCAAAGGCAGACGACATATCATTAATGGTTTAACGGTTTCAAGTATTAGTGAGCATTGAAACAAAATGTTTACTTTTCGAATTTAAAAAGCAGGAATGAAAACAAAAATTATATTAACTTAAAATACGGGTAAACACTGTTTAATTGGTGCCGGCCGTGGGTTGAAACGGACGTTCGTACCGCCGTAGAGCTGAGAACAAACAGATGTTTGTGATGGGTACATTGTTTGATTCGTTAATATGTTTATTCACGAATATTTTTTGTAGATTGTCACATGTTTCGGCCCATATACACATCAGGGACGGAACGTTTTGGTGTGGGATTGGAAAAAAGTAGCTAAAGCTTTTTAGGCTATTTTTTTGCGTGGCTTAGGCTTAGGCGTAGGTTTAGGAATATGCTCATTCTTACGCTTAAGCTTAGGCTTAGGCTTAGAAATATGCTTATAATATATACTGTTCCGCCCCTGTTCTTTACATTGGCCCAAGTTTCAATAGCCGACTGGCGTTTTAAAAATTTATGGTTGCGCTTAAGACAAATAGCAATTAATGTTATTGCCATCAAATTTATTAATTGTAAGGAAAATTAATTAAGCAAAACAACCAAATCCCTCGTTAAGTGGCGTTAATACCTTTGACGATACGGATTTGCCAGCAGAGACCGAGGAACGATGCTTAGCGCGAATCATTGTCAACGAACTTTCCGCGAGTTCAGCGCGTCCTTCGGCTTCTTCGAGTTCTCGTTGATACCGGCGAACGCGTTGCAAGTTCGACATTGTCACCGATTCCTGAATACAATCAACCACCAATCATCGTTGTTAATACAGACTGTAATTGAAAATGATTTTTTTGTCATTAACCTTTTCTCACATGAATATTTTCTGTCTCATCTGAGATATAAATTTGAGTTAAAACTGGAACACCGATACTTTCGAATGAGATGCGCTTACCATAACGATTAGGAAGACTTGACGCTTGAGCAGTTACTTTTCATCGCTATTGCCCCCCTGTAAGCATGTGAGACATGCTTGTCCTTGTGCATATGCAACAAATGTAATGCACATTGTGTTGTACGGTCGACAAATATAGTCGACGAAAAATGCAGTTGGACAGGCCGGCTACGTGGCGCAGTGGTTGAGTGCTCACTTAAGGATCCATAGCCTAAGAGTTCGATCCCCGCTCTAGCCCGCTTTTCCAGCTGCTTAGTTGAAAGTTCTGATGTCCCGGTTCCTACCTTGACTGACACCTCATAGGAGTTCTTGAAGCCCGTTACAGTTTAAATTTCCTACATACGGCACGCGGATTGCATCTAAACTACTGAATAATAATTGCAAAATTAAACTTACAGCTTCGCCAAGCTGTCGCTTGTAGATGTTCAATTTTTCAACTGCCCGATCGGCGTTATCTTGTGCCATAACATAGTTCTTATGTTCTTCGTCGATCTGAAAAGATAGAGACATTAGTCCTGGAACCGTTCCAACAGGCTTTACCCCGTGCCCTAGAAATCTTTCAGCATTGCTTGTAAACAATTGTGTGTTATCATTGCATGCGGCCTACAAAATTGACCAAAAAGCACCAATACTGCACTTACAGCCATTTGCAATTCCTTTATTCGGCGTTCCTTCTTGCGGTAAGCGTTTTGAGTTTCCTTGTGTCGTCGAGTTTCTTCATCCAATGCGGTCTCCAAATCTCGGATCTGAAACAATTCAAAATGCAAAACAAAAAATTAAAAAATAAAATAAAAAGTGATAAGTAAATACTCATGCCACAATTACCATTAACTGTCCAGTTATATCCTAATTAAAATCGTTTCGCTTGTGTTAATTTACTGAAAAAACAACATATTTCAAGTTTAAACGCGAAAATCATTTTTACTCGAGTTTCCAATTTGGCAATGACTCGTTTGCCCCCAAGCAACGCGGCCGCTTCAGCTTCTTGGATTTGAACTTGCAACTGTTTGACTTGTTCTTCCAACGCTTTGCGCATAGCATCAATTTTCATGGAGTGTTCTGAAAAACAACCTCAAAAACTGTGTATTTGATAGCTCCAAGCTTTGGAATTGAAATTTTTAATACAGGGGCGTATAGAAGGCGGTTTTAGCACGGATATATTCGTACAAGAAACTTTGAAATTATTTGAAAAAGAAACTTACAAGATATAGAAAGTATGACTTGCTTAGATTAGAAATTTTTCGTGTTTGCAACGCTAGTTGTGAAAAAACTAAAACAGAGTTTACCGTATCTGCCTATTGAACTAACATCACTCAGCGTTTGTTAATAAATCAACTAAATATTAGTAAACTAACCTTGTTCTTCATGAAGTTGCTCAAGTGCCCGTTGGGCATCCGCAGCAGCTCGAGTTGCTCGTTCATCGGCAGCGCGGAGCTCACGAGTTGCATCATCAAGATCAGCTTGGGCAGTGCTCAATTCTGAAATAATTTTTAAACATTAAAAATAGTTTTTTGCACTATCGGTGAGCAGCTTGGACACTGCTCAATTCTAAAATGATTTCTTGAAGTTTTCTTAAATAATTATTATTTTCATAATTTTGCAATTTTAATATTAAAATTAAATAATGTTAATATGGATATGGGCCAATGTTAACAACAACGTCGTAACAGTATTGTAAACATATTTCTAAGCGTAAGTCTACATGTAAAAATAAGCGTATACCTAAGCCTAAGTCTAAGCAAAAAATAGTATAAAGTTTAAGTTAACTCTTTTGCAGTACTGCAGAAAAACGTTTCGCCACTGAAATTTACATGGGCCTAGACATGCATAGCATTGATGCTAACGTAAAATCACTCAAAAAGTAGCACATATAACAGGCAGCATATGCTTCAAAGCAATTCGACAGCCTAAAATCGATCCAAAAATTTAAAAATTTGAACAGACTGTGTAAAATTGAATTCATATTATGAGGTTTGAAAACTTTAATTAATCTCAGCTAACAAGTATAACCTTGAAATCAGAAAAAATATTATAATAAAATCAGAAAAAATATTTAAATAATATCAGAAAAAATACTAAAATAAAATCAGAAAAAATATTAAAATAAAATCAGAAAAAATATTAAAATAAAATCAGAAAAAATATTAAAATAAAATCAGAAAAAATATTAAAATAAAATCAGAAAAAATATTAAAATAAATCATAAAAAATATTAAAATAAAATCAGAAAAAATATTAAAATAAAATCAGAAAAAAATATTAAAATAAAATACACGTACCAGATTCAAGTTTTGCCTTCGCAGCGGTCAAATTAGCGTTAATCGCAGTTAAGTCGTTGATCTTCGCCGACGCTTCTTCCAAATCTGCTTCCGCTTGTTTTCGTGCCCGAACTGCGTTGTCAAGTGCAGTTTTGCATTCTTCGAGTTCAGTGTGCAACACTGAGATTTTGCGTTGTGCCAGCGCGTATTGATCCAACGCCATTTGCAGTTGTCGTTGAGTATCGTCCAAAGATGCTTGCAACGCCTGAATATTTGAAATATAAAATTGGTTGAAACAGTTGATTTTCAAACTTTTCGTTAAAATATCACTCAAACTCAAGCCCTTGCTTCTTGTTGGGCTTTTCGGCTTTCGAGGGCAGCATGTTTGCCCAAGTGATTGCCATATTACAAGCTTAGGTTTTAGACAAATTGTTTGAATAGGATTGGGTTTAGGCTTAGGCTTAGGTTTGAGCTTATTTTTAGTTTGATACTTAAGATTAGGCTTAGTCTTATTAATGATGTATTTAGCTTACGGTTACTCCTTTATAATGAACCAAACACTTTAGAACAAATTTTAATGTTCGTATCGTTCGTAGTACACAAACCAATTTAAACCTGGTCTTGTTTTGGGTTGGAGGCGTTAACCGCCTCATTTATAGAAGCAAAACGCTCGTGCCCGAGTGATGGGTTCTCATGTCTTGTGGAGATTTTGCACTACACATACGTATAGTAATTTTTAAACGCACAGTATTACGTATAGTTTCACGTATACAACGTCATCATCAGAAGGGGTTACAATTTTAAAATTGTACAAGTCAAAGTGTTGGTGACAAGGAATTTACAAAAATTCTGAACTTAGTTTGGCTCAAATTCCAAGCCTAAGGTACCGACAGTCAACTTACCTTAAGTTGCTCAGATTGCTTCTTGATGGTCTTTTGAGCTTCGATGTTCGCTCGGTTCAAGTTGTCAACGGTCATTTCCAGCTCTGCAATTTCCGCTTGGTATTTCTTCTTCAGACGAGCCACTTCAGCACGCAAACGCGCTTCGGCATCAGCCAACGCTGCAGTTAATCTGAAACCAAATGTTTCAAATATTTATCTACGATAAATTGCTTACGTTCAGGCTTTAGTTTAGACTTTAGGTTTATACTTCGATTAAGTCGTTACACCTGAAATATCGTGTAATACAATTTTTTCATCTTCGAACTGTTATCTTGATTTACCTGCGAAATTGTCTCTAAATGTTTGTCCAGCTTCTACTACGTATAAAACATAATTATTTAAATTATTTTACTTTCTACATAACCACTAGTGTATATGATTGAATATTTTAATAACTTAAGGTCCGCCTCTGGCTATAATTTTGCTTAAACGTACCGATCAATTTCGAATTGAAAGTTCTTGCGCATGGCTTCCATTTCTTCTTCTTTCTCGTGCAACCGGCGTTCCATTTCAACTCGTAGAGCCTAAATTAAAATAATAGAAAAACATTATGAATCGACCAAAATTAAGTGGTAATCTATAACACAGCTTCAAGATTCAACTTAAAACTGCTTGTTTAGTGCATAGAACTTAATGCAGGTACAAATGTTGCAAGTGCAATTTTTGTCTTAAATCACGTTCACAAAACCAGCAAATACAATTTTAGATTATGACTGCAACGCTAACGTGAAAGCGCTCGATTTCACCAAGTTTCTAAGTACACGAAATGATTTGGTAATCTGTTGTTTTCGGGTAAAATTTGCTGCATTTAAGTTGAATTTCAACTTGAACATAACAAAACAAATCAATATAACGTTCGTATAAACATTTCAAAGGACGAGATTTGCTTTGTGACCAACTAAAAATTACTGAAACAAAATCACTAAACGTATCGTAAACAGGAAAGGGGTTGAGCGGTGAAGTCTCCCCTCGGGTTGCGACCTTTTAACAATCAACGAATGTGGTTGCATACCTGCAATTCGGCAACTGCGCGTTGCGCTCGATTTTCAGCATCTCGTCGTGCAGCTTCAGCTTCTTTAAGCGCTGCTTGCAGTTCACGAATTTCGCCAGCCAAACGCGCGTTCTCCAAATCGAGTTCGTGCAATTTGCGGTTCGCATCAGCCAACGCTTCTTTGCATTCGTGCAAATCGTCTAAAATTAATATTAATAAAATTTTTGAAATTTCATTTGCATAAATTTGCAGTGGCGAAAAACGTTTACTGGTCGATCAAACTCGTATTTTTTTGAATAAAACAAATGAAGACAGACAGTCGAAATTATAATTTTGTCCCGGCCTTCATTTTTAACATAAAGGCCGGCATTCGTTTGACGTGTGTCATCTTAGACATAGGTTTTTTGTTTCAGTACCTTCTGTAGATTTTGGCCAAGTTTGCAAAATGTTTTAATGAAAACAAAATTCGTGCGCAATTTTCTCGACCATCGCTAATTGTTTTGACCCGGTTTGAAACTTTGACCAATCAAAATTACTTAAAAAACGTTTGCACAACCAACTTTTAAAACTAACCAATACGCATACGGTTACTGGAGTTGCAAGTAACATTGTTCTATTATTTTGAGTACATGCTATTATAAACACAAATATTAGCTGGAACGATGCCCAAAATACGTATCGTGGTCACTTTAGCAATATTTCAAAACTGATACGCACTCTTCAATTGACAGCTAAAGGCCCAGCGTTCAATCATACCTTGGAGCTTTTTGTTCTCGCGAGCGAGGGCTTCTTTTTGTTCAACGACCTTCTCGTACAACTGTTTCATTTTTTGTAATTCCGCCTGCGCTGCTCGGAGCTCACGTTGCGCCGCTTCCAACTCGAGCGTTAACTCATCGATACGCGTCTTCAATTCAGTGACCATGCGTTCAAGTTGCTCCTTTGCTCGCTCAAGGATTGCGATGTTGGTTTGAGCCTGAAATAGCAAATCATTTACACTGATTTCTTACGAACATTAAACAAGAATTCAGAAATAAAATATATATTTTGTTAACATTTTTACAAGTTTCAGAATCAACCTATTCTGGCATTTAGGAATTAAAAAGTGTTATACTTTTCTTCAGGTGCGATATACTACACAGGTATAAAGCATATTTACTGTTCGACACTTTTTACAGGTTTTACAAAAAACCTACTGACTCGTACAGTTTGAAAATGGTTTTTATTAGCTACGTTCGATCGGAATTTTTTAAAATTTTATTTGTTAGCAAAAATACCCTGCTTTCAAATCTGGAAATATTGATAGCTTACTCTTTATAACAAATACACTATATTCAGTCAATTTTGAGTCTTTTCCGTTGGTATCCTTAATCCGTTTTTACCAAAATTAGCCGGTGTATAATCAAAAAGTTCTTATTTCACCGCAATTTGTCATCCAGCGATCAGATAGCAGAACAATTAGCATCATTGGAATCACATTCGTAAGCAGAGTCGAATGATATAAAAATGTCTTATGTTTAAACAGAAATTGTCTCAGAGTTTCGTGGGTTCCTGAAGACATAAAAAATATAATTTTTCAAATTGAAAATTCTATCAGATGCCATTGGAACCAAAAAACGCGTTACCTTCTCCAAGTCAATGATGAGGACTTCAACCTCCGATTGAAGCCGAGATTTCGCTTTTTCGAGTTGCGAAATCTTCTGCAACATAATTTCAATTTGTTCTTCGTATTCGGCTTGTTTTTGCATCATTTTCTTTCTAAAAAAACACAAAACAATTAACAAATATATACACATTTGGATCAGTTTGGAAATGTTAAAATATCAAAAAAATTACTAAAAACTGCGCTTTAATATTAGAACTCACTTCGGTGGTCAATTGATCAGCTGGCGAAACTTATCGAAGCTAAATCGTTACGAAGATAACGATTACAACAGCGTTTTATCGACTGAGTTTTCCTAACTTAACTGTCATCAATTTTGGCCGCAACCAAGTAATTGACAGCAATGGAGACGTAGCCAAATGACCATCCCAAGAAGAATCGAACTTAAACAGTTTTTCGTTAGTTTCAAGAGTTAAAAATTTTACAATTTCAAATCACAAAAACGCATCTTTTCGCACCAGAAAATCGTTGTTTCGCCATTGAAAAAAACTCAACTCCCAAAATCGTTCACCTCAAATCTTCAACCTCTTCGTGATGAATTTGAACTTCAGCGTCGTATTTGTTCTTCCATTGCGTAATTTCCGTATTTGCCAACGACAAACGATGTTCAGCTTCCGTTCGCGCAGCCGATTCTTCGTCCAATGACGCTCGGACTGCATCGAGTTCAAGTGTAACTTGATGCAGTTGCGCTTGCATTTGCGATCGTTCGCGTTCAGCGTCTTCGAGTCGACGTCTCGCTTCTTCAAGCTGTTGCGCCAGTTGATGTTTCGTGTGTTGCAAGTTGTCCAGTTGAACTTTGTTGTCGTGCAACTCTTTCATCAGTTCGTTGTTTTCAGTCTGAAATTGAACAAAAATATTCGGTTGCTATCCAGAGATCGATTCCGAGACGGCCAGCGGTACAGAGGCGAACCCCAGGTCATCAAAAAAATTGGGTAAAAAATGAAAAGATCCACCCTATTTTACAAATTTCTAATTTTGCAAACATTATTCAAATTTTCTAAACTTGCAGTGGTAAAGGTTAAAGCTCATTAAGTGGTTATAAACTTCGGAGGATTTTAACGCATTTTATTTTTGGTAAATTTTAAAACAAAAAATCAGTACACAACGATGTCACATTTGTCGTTTTGAGTACAGAACAATGTATGTTTATACATTCAGATTTTCGGCTAACAATCAGACTAAATTAGTCTCGTCCTATTTGAAGCAAGAAACATTTTTATGTTTGTTTTCTAATTAATAAGTAATGTTTTTAGTTAAACGTTTAGAACTGATATGAATACCTGAAGTCGAGTACGTTGTTGTGCCAAATCGTTGACATGTTTGTTCAAATCGTCGACTTTCGCAGCCAATTCACGACAGTTCGCTTCGTATTTTTCGGCAGCTTTTTCTGCGGCGTGCTGAAAAGAAACAAATTTTTTCAAATATACGCAGTCGCAAAGCGGGTCCTATAACTATTTATTTGTATGATAATGAGGCGGCATAGCGGTTTTCTTTTAATTATAAATCATTTGATAAAACCGCTCCACCCCCTCCAAATCCTGGAAGTATGACTATACGAGTTTCGAGCCAAGTATTAAAGATCAGGGGCGGAACGTTTTTCTGTTCGACAAGAAAGGAGTAAGCTTAAGCTTTAGACTATTTTTTTGCTTGGCTTAGGTTTAGGCTTAGGCTTTGGAATATGCTTATAATACTGTTCCGCCTCTTTTCTTTACATTGGCACGAATTTCTGTATGGGCAAATATGAACCAAAAATTTTTTGAGGAGCTTAAACCATCTTCTGGGTGCCAAGTATTGCCCGTCCTGGTACATTGCGAAATAAATGATCAGTTATGGCAATAGAACTTTGATCACACGTGGATAATTTTAGATTTTCACATCGAATAGTTTTGCTGGGTACCAGTTAATGCGAACCAAACGCGTAAGAAAACCACATCATGTTAATAAAACTAAAGACATCCCAGATCAAAGGACACAAGCATTCAATGCACGTTCGAATTGAAGTAAAATTTTGTAATAACAATAAAATCAACTGGCACGAATAACTAAAACATGATTATAAAACACTTTGGGAACATTCCAAAACCAATAGGTTTCAATATTCTTAGGCTCAGACTCACGCTTAGTCTTTCGTCGGTCAGGAAAATAATAATAATAATAATAATAATAATAACAATAATAATTATAATAATAATAACTATAAGACTTACCTTATCTTTTTGCACTTGATCAATGGTTGCCGTCAGTTCAATTACTTCGTGTTGCAGTCGCTGACGTTCGCGATCGATCCTAAAATATTGTAACCAAACATATTTTAAGACATATTTTTTAATTTAAAATTCATTTGAATATTTCTTCTCGATTACATTTTTGTTTTTAATTTTATTTTACTTGTATATCAATAATTGTTAAACCTTAAATTGTGGTGCGACTCTGATCGTATGTAGAACGATTCTGTGTAATTATGTATTCAATTCCCCAAGTAACCGCTACCAATCTCGTGAATTACATATTTATTTTGTTGTTTTCAGATATAAATCAAATCCAACAAAATGGTTTTGTTTATTATTGCTCCGGGTTTCCTTTATGTCCGTAATTTTTTCGGTTTCGTTTGCTGTCAGTTCGAGTTTATTCCCTCCAGATAAATAGAGCCAAAACCCGTGTGAGTCATTTTAAACCCGTTTTGGTTTAATTTCACACAATTTAAATCCATATTGTCAATATATGGCACCTTCAGCTAAACACATAGGTGCTTTCCTTAATTTCCTTGGTTTCAAAACATGTCAAAGCTTTGAAAGTCTGACAATGTATTTACAGCAACCTATTGGCAAGCTTATAAAGAACCAATGGGTATGTATATACATATATTTCTTTATTTATTTATTTATTTATTTATTTCTACATATTTCGATTGAAACGGTGGCCACAAATGACAGGGCCAATGTTACTTTAAGGGCCGTAACAGTAAATTTAGCGTATTCATAAGCCTACGCTTAAGCGTAAGCGTTGCAAAAATGTGTTCCTAAGCCTAAGCCTAAGCAAAAAAAATGTAATCTAGAATCTAAACGTACTCGTTTATGGACCAACCAGAAACCTCGACGCCCCTTAAAGTAACATGGGCCAAAATTACAGGGTAGTTTTAGAATAAGTTCAAGCCCAGCCAGGACCGCTCTTGAAATTGTGTGACGCCTCTGACAAAATGATAATTCCAGAACACCAAATATCATATCAGACAACTTTTTGACTCATTTTTTGTGTCAATTTCATTTTAAAATGTTAATTCGCAACGTGTCTTTCGATAAAAGATATGTCAACGAAAAGTTTCAGTTTCACTTAGAATAAAATGAAAAAAACACGTTGGAAGCGAAGCGAGTGAGATACGGCCGGCTTCTGACTGCACGGACCGGAATACCGACAAAAAACCTAAAAAAAGATGTGAATTTTAAATTTTAAAATATTCAGCATATTTTTAGAAAGATGGATTTATTGATGATGTCAACTTTGAAATTTTATATCCTTAAAAAGAAATGTGTAATACGCTACAATGTTCTAAGATTAAAAATCGTTTTCAAAGTGTAAATTTTTTAAATATTCGTTGTATTTCCAACGTGATTTACGGCCTGGTTTAAATAATAATTGTATAAAGTCATAGCAATGTTTGCAAGTCAAAAAAAATAATTTTTATACAACAACATTGACCAGAAGACAAAGATTCAATGTCAATCAGCCGTACCGGACTTCAACCCGATCGGCCCATTGCAATTTGGGCCACTGAACAAAGTGCAAAAATTTCTGGTTTATAATCATTTTTTAATTCGCAAGCGGTGGGTGAACCAGGTTACATCAAACTGTGAGGCCTGATTTTTAGTACCCATCAAAGGCCTGTGACGTAGATATAAGCCTTAATTTCTATTTTTTCTTCCGGTTTTGGAAAACAAAACCTCAGGCGAAAATTCGCATCGTTGGCTTAACTGGTTCAGAGGGCAAATATCACTTTTGTAACATCAATTCACTCCTGTCTGTCCGCTCGATTTACGTCAATACAGATGAAATAAACAACTTTAGGATGTCAGAAAATGTGGCTTAACCAGAGAATATCTGGTTCAGGGTTAATGTTGGATGGGGGCAGAAAAACACCAAAACCCCGCTGTTGATTGTTGACGGTAACCGGGAGGGGGGTAAAAGGTCAGTTGTGTGACATCAGATGGTAAATTGTCAAATGGAACAGTCTAGAAATCAAGAAAGATGACAAATACCACAGATACGAAATAAAGGATTGTGGCGAAACGCGGGTATAAACAATGCGTGCTGAGGGAATGTTATAAATATTTTACCGGATGCCAGAACCGGATTGTAAATTTAGTACCGGAACCGGAGCCGGATGCTAAACGGATATAAGATGTAAATATATACACTGTCGGAAGTATTTGAGTTGTGCAAATATATGTATTTATGGATTTGAGATTAATTGTTGGCTTGCATTTTTCATTCAACATCATTGTCAACTTTGGACTTGCCTGGAATTGTAATCACAGCAAAATATCTTATATTTTGACGTGGAAAAAGCAGTTTTACGATATTGGGAATCATAACTGGAAAAAATTATGCGATATCCGGTTGGTTTATACCGGATACGGATGTCGGTTTTTTGCTAGATATTCAATCGAAACCGGATGTTCGGTCGATCCCTAATATATAATATATTATATTTAAAATTTCGTTGAGTTCAACAAATTCAAAAATTTGAGTTCTAAGTTTTTAACTGAAAAGTTGGTGTTTTTGTGTTGCGTTTGCGAGCGAAATTGAGTAAATAATTCGATTTAGAAGACTACCGAATCAAATATGCAAGCGAAAATATGACATTTAAAGTATGGCTCAAGTTTCAAAATGTCAGCATTCAGCAATAATGTTTTTAGAACCTCGTCGCTGAGTTCTTAGCTCTTTTCAATTATTAATCAAATTTTCAAAAATTAAATTTCAATGCATACAATGAAGCCGCAACGTCGTCGTAAGAAGCTCAAATATGCAAAGCAGTTCAAAATCTCAGTGTTTCTGGACGAACGCAGGTCGGGGGTGATCGAAAACAACCCGAGTTCTTGATCAGAAATCAAATATTGTACTGTACTCCTCCAGAAATTAAAGACAGGGCACAAAAGGGAAAATGACTCGCGAGCAAAGCGAACGGGAACCCATACGAAATTTTAAAACTGAATCTTATAATGGAAAATTTAGGGTTTTAATAATATTAGGAACTTGGTCTGGGTGACTTCCCATACATTTGCCTGAAATCTATGACAACTCGTTTCTTGACAACTTGTCGCTCAACAGTGTCTTAACTCTTTGGATACATTCAAGCATAATCCTAAGCGTAATCCTAAGCGTAATCCTGAGCGTAATCCTAGCGTAATCCTAGCGTAATCTTAAGCGTAATCCTAAGCGTAATCCTAAGCGTAATCCTAAGCGTAATCCTAAGCGTAATCCTAAGCGTAATCCTAAGCGTAATCCTAAGCGTAATCCTAAGCGTAATCCTAAAACCGTAATCCTAAGCGTAATCCTAAGCGTAATCCTAAGCGTAATCCTAAGCGTAATCCTAAAACCGTAATCCTAAGCGTAATCCTAAGCGTAATCCTAAGCGTAATCCTAAGCGTAATCCTAAGCGTAATCCTAAGCGTAATCCTAAGCGTAATCCTAAGCGTAATCCTAAGGGTAATCCTCAGCTTACGCATAGGTGTTGAATTGTTCAATCGTTGAACGTTCAGATTACAAATTGTCGAGTGATGAGTTGTCGTGATACCATTTGTCAGTGATGCTCATATCCAGCTGAATATGATTGGTGGAGCCGAAACGATTTCAGTATGGTCATTCGTAGATTGACTATGACTTTAAAACTAAGCAAAAAGGTGTTTACGGAGCTAAGGACCATGACGACCGCGTTGGCAATAGGATCAGGGAATGAAATACTTGCTTAGAAATATAATAAAACAACATACTTGCTATTTTTCTTGTGCAACTGTTCGATTTGATCCTGATAGTCGAGCGTTGCGTCTTGATGCTTTTTACGCAATGAATTCATCGCATCTTCGGTTTCGATTTGGCTTTCTTCAAGTAATTTTCGCAATTTTTGCAGCTCCAACTCGCGTTTGCGGTTCGCTTCAATCTGTAAAATGCAAACAAACATTTTGGTCCAAAGTTTGAAATTAATGATATTTACACTTTTTACACATTAATGTACGAATATATATGTATGTATATATACATATTTATGTATTTCTGTGTGCAAATGCAAATGCCTTTTATGTCCCTGCATTTTTATTCCTTTCACGCCATTCGATGCCGGTTGGCGCCGTTCAGGGCCGTACATCAACTCGCGTAATTCACCGCATAACACTGTATATCAATTTGTAAACAAAATTTGTTGATTTCTAATAACGTGACTCAATCATAAGTTGAAAGAATATTTACTCATGGGAGAGTCAAGTTGAACTTGAATTGAACTGAACTAAAGAGTCGTTTCACAACAAACATTAAACTATTTTAATTGTTTTTACCTGAGAGTCGGTGGTTCCTTCGGACTCTTCCAATCTATCAGTCAAATTAATGAGTTGAACCGACAAATCCGCTCGTTCGCGCTCAATCTGTAAAAAATATAAAAATAAATAAAATAAATTCATTAATAAAAATGTCACCACAACAAATCCATGGCGAGTATTTCAGGACGCTGGCTTTGATCCGCCAAATTATACCAAATAAACGAAATTTCAAAGTTTTCCTACGATCTTAGTTATAGTTTTAATACAATTCAACAAACAGAATGTGTGTTTTGGTGTGCAATAGTAACATTTTGGTAACAGTGTAAGCGAACTGTGATAGACTATCGGCGCAAACCAGTGCAAAAATCTTTACAATTCCCACAAACACGTGCCAATGGGGGGTCGCTACCGTTTCTATCATCTTCACCCGCAAGCACGAAAATTTTTCTACATTTCTTACGAGTATCATGTTGACTCGTCTATTAGCAACAAATTTTACTTGCAGTACTCAATGTTGCATATTCGAATTTAGAATAAACAATTTTTCATTGCACAAAAACGTAATAATTGCAAAACACTTACTCGGTTTCTGAGCTCGCGTTCAGCTTCCAAATCTTCATGAAGCAACCGGATTTTATCCTGAAAAATATAAAAAATATACTTAAATATACACATTTGACACACAAAAAACACTATGAATTTACCAATTTTAAAACAAAGGTGATGTTTAACAAAAATCTGCGTTAATAAACAAACCAGCATACGTCGAAAATTTCGGCAGCAACATTTATTTTAAGCCAAATTAAAACTAAATATATAACTCTATTCACACGTGCAAGCTTTTTGCACGATTTTTGAGTCAAATAGATAAAAACTCTAATTTTTCACAAAATAAATTAACTTAAATCATTTTTTTCACAACAATAACACTTTGAACCAGTTTGCCATCAGTGTTTGTTGTGGCTAAATCGTTGTTTAACCTTAAGTTTGAATCAAAACCCTACACCTGAGCATAGTATATTTTCCAATCGATTATGCGTTAGAAAACGTTTCGTTGCAAACAAAGTCTGAAAAAATGAGTTCTGCTAACTATAACGCACTGAAAACTAAGTTTATTCCTAAGACTAATACAGCAATTAAGTTTTTGCAAAATTTTAAACAAATTTTAGCTGATTCTGTGCATCCGTAGTTACCGTGATTATATTTGCAGCCAAGTGGAATGAAACCGATTTGTTACCTCAAGTCGAGTCAATGTACCCAAATCGCCAACTGACATCCCGGTGTCCAGGTTGAACGTCGTTTTGAAATCGTGCGCTGGACCTCCAACAGTACGTACCACTGAAGTGCTTACCGAACGTGAAATTGACATTGTGTTCACTGAGTGTATTTTTTTTTAATTTAAAACAAAAATAATTTTTTTTTTAAATTTTTTAAATTATTTCACTACACAATCAAAGATGGAAGGTTTGAAGGCTGATATCTGCGGCCAGTTGATATTTTGAAATTCACACACGCCGATTAACAGATTTGATGAGCACAAAATTGAAACACACAAAATCGGTGTGATGAAAAATACTCTGTGGCGGCAGGAAAATCAAAATTATGGTTGAACTGAAGTTGATGATACACTCCGAGTCGCGCACGCACTAGTTTTTAAATTCCCTGAAAGCCTGAAACAGTCACCAGATATCGAGTTAACCCTTTCTCACATGAATATTTTCTATTTCCCTTGAGACCTACATTTATGCTATGATTCGAACTCCAGTGACTGGAGCGGGAGGCGTATACAATCACCACTCAGCTATAGGAGCTTGACGCTTGAGCCCGAGGGGGCTCTCACGTCTTGTGGTGATTTAGTACTATGTATACGTGTTGCAATTGTTAAACACGGTGCGATATATACTATTTAACAAATATACACTGCGCTGAGTTGCCTATAGGCAACTCAATGTGAGAAGGGGTTAAATACATTTTCAGTCGTTTACTGATTACACGAAACATATATAGAAAACACTACCGTGTCTCTTTAGCTCTTTACACATAAATAACAGTGGCTGAGTTTCTAAAATCTTACTTTAGTATTTACTTAAGTCATACTTTAGTAACTACTTAAGTCGTCAAACAAAGGACTTATTTTTTGAACAAAAACAGATATTAAACGCCAAATGTGAGCCACTATTATAACAAAAAGTAATAGTTTTGTTTAAGGCGCCACCAATGAATGTACAATATCAGTTAGATCAAGGTTAGTATGCCTGAGCAATTAATCTTCAATGTATCACACTTAAGTATTTACTTAACTTACGCAAGATTTTAAAAACGACAAAATTGTTACATAGCACGTACTTAAGTACTAAGTCGTACTTAAGTAGAGTTTCAGAAACTTAGCCAATGTTTTCAAACATATTTTAGAATCATTTGTATTTATTGATAACTTCTGAGCTGAGCATTTCAAATTGCGTCACAGAAAATAATTTCTATTTTTAAAGCTGGGACGCCCAACATACGTAATTGGGCAGTGTTCCAAAAATTTGAATATGCAAATAAAGGTAAATACATTGTTGTTTGCCATACCAAGAATAGATTATGGTAAAAATGAATAATAAATATGCTCTACCAATTTTTGGCATTTTATACGGCCAAAATCAATTGGTTTAAATTGTGTGATACCAAAACTACACAGCAAACATACGGATATTGAAGTATAATCCAGGTTTAACTATACACTTAATTTCATTGTTTTAACCGAATAGCGAAATGGATCCCATTCAAAGGGGAGAGACATATGAGATACATATCGCCTACTGAAATATCTGGAAAAAACAAGAAAAACACCTTTAACAGGCTTGAGAACAACCTTCTAGATTCCAGTCTTCCAAAAACGATTTTACATGAACTTATCCCTAGGACTGGAACAGCCACCCCCCATCGCTCCCAATTGGGGGCTCCATCCATAAAGGTGCCCACACCATATCCGGTTGAAACGAAAACCGCCAAAGTTTAAAATGTGTCTGGTTTCTCGTTGGCTTCGCTCGAGAGTTTGGCGGCCCTCACCCCAAGAGAGTTTGAACTCCTGTATGTTCCGGTTCTGATTATACCCTCCCGGACTGAAATCCTGACTATACTCCTGTCGGCTGAGATGAAATGCAAAAGAAATAGTCAAATTACAAACGTTTGACGGTAACTAAATAATCTCACCGGTTTATATATTTTCTCTTAGACGTAAAAAAACCGCTATTGAAATGCAAAGTTCAATAGGTTTTTAGCAATGGAACTTCTTAAGGTTACTGTATAATTCCGGGTAAAATGAGCAAAAACTGTTGCATTTGTAACCGTTGGAACAATTTACAAATTGCCTCAACTTGAGATAGGGCGCATATGACTAATAAACTCTGACGATAAATAAACAGGCAAAATGTCGCGTGGCAAGGCGGGTTGATGAATAAGACCTCTTTTTGCTAATATTTCTAAACAGGCAAAATGTCGCGTGGCAAGGCGAGTTGATGAATAAGACCT
The DNA here is from genome assembly GCA_030248215.1 of Enoplolaimus lenunculus. Taxonomy (NCBI): domain Eukaryota; kingdom Metazoa; phylum Nematoda; class Enoplea; order Enoplida; family Thoracostomopsidae; genus Enoplolaimus; species Enoplolaimus lenunculus. The sequence continues at coordinate 36,588 of JASANG010000078.1, forward strand.
CTTTTTGCTAATATTTCTTATACTCTTTTTAGCGGTAAGTATTATGTAGGTTTTCTATTCAAAACGCCTGAGTTCAGTTTGGATCCGTTGGAATTTTTCAAGTTTCGGGATTGGATCGAGTTTGTTCGCCCTTTGATAAGCATATGGCAAAGCTCGTACCCTGTGACACGTTGACGTTGGTCCGTGCCGCATAATTGTCCTTAAAATCTTGAAATCACCACTGTTGATTATTTTAAATAAACTTTTATACTTCAATAACCGTTTTCGTTTCTGTTTGCAGTTGTTTTTACTATCCGTTTACACCATGCTAAACAATATATGAAAAGGTTTAGGAAGCATTTAAAAGCGGAAAAACATTCTACAAACTTTGTTTAATTTCGAATGCCATATTTCATATTGAATAGAAAGGTTTTATTACGAAAAATGCCCAAAACTTTCGACGTATCAAAGAAATTTGGATTGGCAAATTTGATTTTATATTACAAAAATCCCTAAACGATATTAAATCAGTATTTTTTCTTTGAAGTAAAAAAATCGGTTTCTGTTTTCGTTATAAAAGTGCGTCTGAAATTCAAATATTTTACTGTTTTGGGATACTTATAATAAACATCGAGAAGTTCGACTGTTCAATACTGTCTAAATGCTTAAACAGACAACATCAAAAGCCTATAATTACAAATTCTAGCACACTCTAAAGTTAGTTTTAGACTTAACCAATTTTAGTCACCGTAAAACCCGAGGTCAAAAATACACTGACTAAAATTGCAACTACGCCTAACTGCACATACGAATAAACAACGCAAAAATTATACTGCATTATTGGTCATTTTGTGTGCGCTAAACTGCAACAATAATTGCAAAACATCGTATGTGGTAGGTAAGTTTGGGTACAATCTGGTCGACTCAAATTTTTCAGTTGTTAACACACTTAAACCTTGCCAATATGGTTACAAACTACACATTTTTGAGTCTGTTATCGAAACGTTTTGTTTCTGCAACTATATTTTCACCAGCCTATGATGTGGTTTGAAGAATATATATCGTCTGGCATTGTAATGGTACTCCATAATACATCTGTCCTGCTTAAAGTTAAGTGAAAGAGGTAAAGGTAGGCAAAGAATGAAACACACATATTATATACAAGGGTTAATTTTACCCATAAATATACTGATTTATAAATATTAGACGATTTTGTGCGTATTATTCTGGTACAGCAACAAAATAGCAATTTTCTTTATTTTGTATATATGTGTTGAACTGCACAATTGCACATATAAATGCAGTCAAGCATTTATTATATATTCACCACTCTGCAAGATAGGACAATTATGCAGTCAACGCAACAAAAAACAACAACAACAACTTATGTGCCTTGTGTTAACTCAACCAGACTATAAGAATTTCAGCGTGGTTGTTACGTTGCGAAACGAATCGTGGCGATTTGCAAAGCACAAACCTCTGTATATATTTTTGTTGCAACATTTATGCTGCTACAGTTTTCGAGGAACTACAAACGAACTCACACGCCAAGCAATACGTCGAGCTTAAAATTTTGCACATTTTGCTGTCTAAAACAATATATATTTTTGTGGGGTTTCTAGGCCCACATCATCGAAATACAAACTCGCATACGATGCTTTTAACAGAGAGTTACGACGATGCGGCAAATTCGAGACAGAGTCGACAAGATTCAGAGCCCAAAATGTGTAGAAAAAAATATTTTTAAGCAAAGGCTCACGTAAAGTCTGTATGTTAAACAAAAATTCTTACACCAAACAACCTCCGAAACGTATTGAGATAATAGCCACCCCCACTCCACCGGATTGACGCTGGCTTACTGTGTTTTCCTGGGTTGCAGTTTCGAGTGTACGAAACAATAGGCACAAAATTGCAATTGCACGCACTCGTGTGTAAAATATTGCAGCATTTGCTGTAACAAAACTGCAAACCTTACGGACGTTGCTGCGTCGTCATACAAATAAGAAACGATGCTAACATATAAACATTCACATATATTCATTATTCGTAGAAGCTTAAATAAGGTAAAGATGAATACAGGCGAAATAAGACTCGAACGCCATAAAAATGTAACAATGCATAACGAACCTTCGACTCGCGGTTGCTATAACTGTTTTGCACAGACTGGCTTTTTTCAATATTCACATCAACAACGGTACCCGACCCCCCCCTCGTACCCGAGTAAAAAGATATTTTGTTTCTGCACCCTCACAACTTTTCAAGACTCTTAATAGTTTGTGGGTCATTCGGTTTTTACTGCGATGCTCTGGGGGGAAGATTACAAAAGTGAAAAACTGGCAGAATGCAACTGTGAAAGTTTTGTAAGGACAAGTTTCAGAATGAAAGATTGAGTTCAAGAAATTTGGAATTATTCGTCGCACAACTGGACTGGCACCACAAAACAACGACCCTGGTATTTTAAAATTTGGCCCACAACAACGGTCATTTTAGAAATTGAATTGTGTTTTTAATATTAACGCCAGAGTTGGGAATGTTTTAAATCATTTTCAATTATTGTTGAGCGACCCACTTTTCAATCGGCTCGCCGAGCAAATGGCACGTACGCATGATGACTCGGCCAACCCTGTTTCATAAGATAACTGTAATGTTTAATAATAGCCAGTGTTGACATTTCTTGACAAGAGCAACCGAAGAAACCGGAACTAAATTGGCCAATTTGCAAGTTTTAATTAAAAAAATTTTACAGCCAGAAAATTATGCATTTTAGAATGTTCAGGTTATACCATTATACAAAACAGCAAAATCAGAACTACTCCCACACTGTGTAATAATTTTTTCACAATTATAAAATTCTCGTTATTTTACATTCCAAAAAAATATTTACCTGTTTAGTTTTAATTATTTAAAAGCGTAGTTTAAATATTAACATCGGATATAGCCCCGATAACCTGGGTACCTTTAAATTAATGTTGCTAAAAATAAGTCGAAACAAAAATACTCACTTGGTCTGGAAGTGTCCTCAAAGGCATGTGTACTTGTGCAGTGAATTTGCTTAAATACAATTGAGAATTTTACGTTTTTATTTTGAATCCCAATCAATTGGAATCTGTATCCCTAAGAGTCCGTTCGTGGATAGAGTCCATAAGTCTTAATTAGAGTATCATAAAAAACTCCAAAGCAGAAGAAAAGCATAGACTTCTGAATTATGTAACAGGTGCTTAGACAACCCGCATAAACTTTAGTATTAATTACTTAAAAAAGATTTACGAACTTGGTAATCAATAGCTTCGGAGCGACCCATTTCTGTCAAAAAGAAGAAATATACAAAGTAGGGTGTTATGTCCAATTAGCATGGGTAGAATTAAAAACAAATAACAGTCCGTAACTGATTTAACAGGAACTGTTACCCTCTGGTGAGACGAAATCAATATCAGCACCCACCCTCTTATTCAAATCACTACAGTAGAGTACCGTTCACAGATCAAAAGTTTCTCAAAACCCATCGTAAAAATATAAAAGAATGAGAGTAACAATAAGCTTATACCTGAAGTGTACACGCGCAACTTGCATGTACAAGTTTGGTTCACAAACCAGATTTGAAGTTCTTGCAGCTGCAAATTATTCATTAGAATTCATGTGATTGAATTTAATTCGCACGTGTGAACGCCGTCACAAATCGCTCGAATTTCTTGCACTTGCATTTCCATTGGCCAATTAGAAGACATGCCGCTGAGCGCCTTTTGAATTAATTCAGACTTATTGAATTTATTCAAGAAGTGTGATTAATTCAAATATCTAACTTGTTTGATATTTCGCAGCCGACGGCGAAAGTAATGGGACTAGTTATAAATTTTTAAGCTTATACAAACATTGCATCGCGATGAAAACTTTTTCAAGCTAATAAATTTCGAGTATAGCATTCTTTGCGCATGAATGTTTGTTACAACTGAAACTTGCAGCTGCAAGTTTTTTGAAAAATTCATTCGAAGAACTTGCAGCTGCAAGTTATTCATGATTAATATATACGAAGAATTACTTCGTAGGTATGAATAATCCTGCAAGTCGACTTCATTTATCATTCATTGACTAAACTGACAGATTATATGTTATGTTTGATATTTATTGCAGTGGTATGCAAATTATTCACATATATTCATGTCAAGATTCAGAATGAAAGTTATGATTCTTTACAAATGCTTGCAGCTGCAAGTATTTCGTGCAAGTTGCAGCTGCAAGTTCTCGCAGCAAAAACTTGCACTTGTGAATAGGGCTTAAATTTATTTCATATTCACACGTGCAAGCTTTTACAGCAAAACCTTGCACGTGCAACTTGCATGTGTCAGTTTCGTAACAAAGAAGCTTTGAAGTTCGTGCAGCTGCAAATTATACACAAGGAATTGATGCTACTAAATTTAATTCGCACCTCTGAACGCAGTTGTACGTCGCTTGCATTTCTTGCACCTGCAATTTGATTGGTCGATCGAAATGTTCGTTTGACAATACTTCCTGCTGCAAGTATTTCGTGCAAGTTGCAGCTGCGGGTTCTCGTCGCAAAAACATACACGCGTGAATGGGGCTTTAACTTATTGAAAAATGCTGTTCTTTATTAGTATTAGTTAAAAAGTTGGAGACAATTGCTTTTCCAGAATGTCTGTCTACATCCAACGGATCTAATAGCAGTTCTAGCCAGTCAGAGCCACTTTCAGGAAGTTTTTAGCATGTTTTTCAATAACTTTACAAACTTAAACCAATTTTTCGCAAAGTTTCACTGAACAATTTTTAAAAAATATTTTAATTTGTGCAAAAACTCTATTAACCCTTTTCCTCATAGAGCACACTATGAGCAACTATGCGCAAACTGTGTGAGCAAATAAATACACAATGCTCAGTGTTTATTATACGCGCATACGAAGTAAAACATTTTCCCAAGTCATGCAAGACACTTAAGGAACGAGAGTCAAGTTCCCATAGTTTAGTGGCATTGGTAAACGCTTTCTACACGAGTGCCCAGAACTCCAATCCTAGCTTCAAATTTGATGTCAAAATGAAACATAAAGTATTCATGAGGAATACGCACTGTAGGGACCCGAATAGAAGGATGGTAATAAAGGGTGGTCGTCATTTTGATCCCAATCAATAGGAGTTCGTACCTCTGTAAGCGGATAGAGTCCATAAACGTGTAAAAGAGTCCATAAATGTTAATTGTGCCTAATTGCAGTGCATAAATGACTCCAGGTCAAGACCAAATAAAGATGAGTTCGAAACTTTATAGCATACTTAAGTTTTGAAAGTACATTCCCAAGTACAACATTGCGTTATCGCTCAAGCTATTGATACTAGACAAATAAATGTTTAATTCAACGGATAATTGCAGTAGCGGATATATCAGTAAAACGATGGGTGGCGGAGCGAGGGTTAAAAATAAATAACAGTCCGTAACCGAATAACACGGGGGTACTGTCTCGACAGGCCAAATCAATATTAGGCTCCCCTTCTTATTCGGTTCACTACGAGTTATTAAAGTTATTTTCAGCTTTTGTCTACAACTCTTCACAACAAAGTATACTATGAGTAACTAATCTCTAAAGCTTTATTAATTGAGTTTCTATATTCTCTTATCTTCAGCACAAATTAAACCTTTCCATCATGAATGTTTGCTAATTTTTCAAATTTCGAACGCATCATTTTAGCTCAAAGAGTAAAAAATTCATGTAATCAAAAGGTTTCAATTGCTACAATTATTTTTCACTGCGAGAACAATTTAGAGAATCAGATAAAAACCGAAATTTAACCAAAGTTTCAACAAAATGAATAAATATAAAAATGTATAAAAAAGTAATAAAACAATGAAATACAACACGAAACACAATGTTTGAAACCTTGACCGTGTGTAAAATGCCGTTCAAACCACAGCTGATGCACGCAAAAAAAGCGAAACACACAGATTGCATTTTAAGCTCAAATGTTGATTAAAAAAGGCGTTTTGTTTAAAACAGTCGTTGTTTAAATATTCCAAGTTGCCTGCAAATATTTTTGAGTCCCGGTAAATTTTTAGCTGTTTGCTCCCATATTCTGTGCAAACTCTGTGTCTTCTCAGTGTTCGCGTATCTTTTCGTTTTGCACAAGTTTGCAACGTTGTATAAGACATTATTATTTTTTGCAATGGGCTTAAAATGCTATATTGTATGTTGAGGCTAAAAATTTAAACTATACATACGTATATATATAAAATTTATATATGATATATATGTATATATGCATAAATAAAAAATATATATGTTAAGCAAACTCTGTGGTATATGTATAGCATTCTTCAATTAAGCATATTTAGCATATAACATTCAATAAAACATAATCCAGAGAATATTAAAGTTGCAAAGCATCAATAGTTCATTCAACAAATTCAAAGAACCAAAATAGTTCCGGGTGTTAGTTTAGCAATTAATTGGGAGGCCCACACGCCCATGGGTCTGTTCACAAACTTTTAAAATAAGTATTTTTTGCATCAAACTTCTGGAATAAAACATTGGCTGGGTTTTCAAAACCCTACTTAAGTATGATTTATATAGTACTTAAGTTCGTGTTAAGTACTTACTTAACCATTTTGTCGTTTTTAAGACCGTACTTAAAGTTAAGTAATACTTAGGTCGCTGACTAAATTTGATAGATTAAAAATTTACCATTCGCGCATACTAAAACCTTGGTCAAATTGAAACTGTAGACTATTCTTTGGTTGTGCTCTAAAATTTAATTACTTAAGTCGGCAACTTAAGCAATTACTTAAGCATAATTTAAGTAAATACTTAGGCAAGATTCCAGAAACCCAGCCATTGTCTGATTTAAACACTTGTTTCGACGAACGAAATACTTTCGCTATTCTTCCATGTTGTAACTTTTCGTTGCACGTATTTACATACTGTTTTACCTATTCTTTCAAGCGGAAGCCAGCTCCCAAATAATGAAATCAATCCTCAAAATACGTCTGGATGCTCGCTCGCTGCTCTCGAAATAACTGCGGATCCAGGGAGATGTATCCTTCACAGGCGATACCATTTGGAATTTTGCGATCCAATTGGTTCATTTCAAGCTCACAATGTGTTTAGTACACTGCAAAAATGATGAGTCAAATTCCCTCTCTCCGAAATAGACTTTTCGTGACTACATAAATTGAGTCAAAATGCGACTCCGCCAGAGTCGAATTGAGTAGAATTTGACTCTGGCGGATTCAAATTTTGGCTCAGTTTGTGTAGTCAGGAAAAGCCTATTTCGGAGAGAGTCTATCTGACTCACCATTTCTTGCAGTATAGCCAAATACATCGGTAAATCAGAATTTCTACACCTTCGGTGTAATAACCTATTTTGTGCCGGGCTATTGAAACCGGTCAGTAAGGACTTAAATTGTTTTAGCGGGCACGTTACAATACTTTCAGGGTATCACACCTTAAACACGGTACTGACACGTGTCTTCAACATAGCAATCGTCAATGTGACTGCGAATAACCTCACAAGCAAACCCTGAAAGGGCGAGCAAGTTGGGTATTCGTGTCCATAGTGTGAATCGTTCAACTACCCAAAGTCAAGCATTGCATATGCCTTATAACTGGTTATTTGCAATATTTGCAGACGAAGTCAACATATTTTGCGCAAAAATTCAGGAACGCAACTTAAAATCTTTTTATAGAATAATACATAAACAAATTCCATACGATCTTCAAGATGGACTATACTTACAAAATTTAGTAGTTAATACATTTAATTTGCATACGTTTTTAGATTTAATTAGAGCCAGAGTGGACATTACCCGCGGATATCCGCGGGTACCCGCGTTTACCCGCGGGTGAACGCTGGTCGGATAATAAATTTCAGACGCAAATTCCATACGATCTTCAAGATGGACTATACTTACAAAATTTAGTACTTAATACATTTAATTTGCATACGTTTTTAGATTTAATTAGAGCCAGAGTGGACATTACCCGCGGATATCCGCGGGTACCCGCGTTTACCCGCGGGTGAACGCTGGTCGGATAATAAATTTCAGACGCGGGTATACCCGCGGGTAAAGATTTTTATCACGCGGGTAAAAAAATCACAGCTTTATCCACGACAAACTCATATGTATTAAGGTGGAAGACCTACGCTATTGCCTGTTTTATTTCTGGTCAGGCTGCAAGAAATTTTGACCATAACTTTTTAAGTCCGCCAGCAGTAGATATAGCTATCTTTAAACTTTAAGCAACCTTAAGCCCTTTCTTAAGGTTTTGTTATAAATGTTAAAACTAAACGCCGAAATACTTAATACTTATCCTGACTTAGTCCTAGCTACTAGTACTTAAATCTGAGACCTGCCAATTTTCGTTGCATTTTACACACTTCGTAGAACGGTGTTTACTACAATCGCATTTTATTGCTTAAGAATATGAGCGTGACTCTCGAAGAGGCGCTCTACTATCTTTCGGTGATTTTGTGCGACACATTACGGTCGGTTTTAGGTCCTAAGTAACAAATCAACTTTCAAAGTCAACAGAGGTTTACGTTATGTCCGTTTTTCCGACCTCTGGCGGTATTTGAACAAGTACACGTCTTCAAAGAACGTTGAAAAACACGCAAAAAGGAAGGTGGAAACTTACACGTAAAATTTTAAAAATTGATACTTTAAGCCAGAATATAAGTATTTTCGATATCATGTAGCAGGTGTGATTTGAGTTGTTGCTGACTTTAATTTGAAATATGGGCGGCCGGCGTTGTTATTCCGGAGAATGAGCGTTCAGTTGGTGACTTAGCTAGGATATTTATTGAATATCGTTTGGAGTATTTGTTTATAGTCGATCTGCACATTATTGTAGTGCTCATACAATAACTAAGTTGTCAGTGTTGTTCTCAGTACGCTTCAGCTAGGTAGGGACTGGGACTTCCGGACTTCAGACCTTTAACTGAGCTGCTTCACCCGTGGTAGAAACAGAAAGTTGCAGTTCTGATATGCACGTATATACGTTAGAAAAATTAAGGATATGAGGATATGTAATATAGGTAATAGGATAGTGTGTGGTAAACTGTTACAGCAACCGTTTTCCCGTTACAGTAGCTTAAAGTAATACTGGTACATCACATTCAAACATATTCGACGCTTAAACTGTGCACCAGCGGTTGTTTTACGAATATATACGTTTAATTATTGGAATTTGATTTATAGTGCGTGAGGTTGCGTTTTTACAGAGATAAAATGGAAAGGTCAAACAAAGATAGGTATGTGCGTTCGTATTTTAGCTTATTTTTTATTATAGTTATTTGGATACCATGCTAATACATTGGCATAGAATTTGTTTTATTTTTATGAGAAATTAAAGATCTGAAGATGAAGTTTATGGTACGTAAGATTTAGGTTTATGGTTAACTTGATTTTGGTGCCAAATTATTTAGAAGACATCGATCACGAAGTCCTACTAGATCACGTGACAGTCGTCGGGATGATAATTTTGATGATGATGGTGGATCGCGTGGACGTGAGTTTAGTTAGAATTTACATCCAATGGAGAAAGCAAATTTTAACCCTCCAGGTTTTTACGTACATTCAGCCGGTCATGTCTGGCCTAGTTTTTGTTTTTGTAACTTTATTAACACATTTAATACACTTCGATCCGCGTTGAAACACTGTTAAGTTTTAATGATTATTATATATGTTTAAAAAAGTGTTGAAAAGGTCTCTATATGATATTTTAATATTTTTTGGTTTTCAAATGACACATATAGTTACCAGTCGTAGTGGGACTTCATTTATTGAGCGAAGCTCGAACGCACGTAAGCAATTAAGGTAATATGCAAATTAGTTGTTAGCTAACTATTCATTTATCGGTTTTAGAGGTTTGTAAGAAATTTCTTCAGATTCCTCGCACCGAAAAACCCTTCAGCCACTCTAATAATTTTTGAAATAATTTAAAAAGTCCTAATTTTGTTTGGTCAATTAAGCTAATATGCAAATTAGTTATTAGCTAACTATTCAATTATCGGTTTTGGAGGTTTGTAAACAATTTATTCAGATTCTTCGCACCCAAAAACCTTCAGTAAACCCTAATAATTATGGAAATAATTTAAAAAGTCCTAGTTTTGTCTTGTCAATTAAGCTAATATGCAAATTAGCTATTAGCTAACTATTCAATTATCGGTTTTGGCTGTTTGTAAACTATTTATTCAAATTCCTCGCACCAAAAAACCCTTTAGTGCTGAAATTATATTGCTTTTAACCTTAATAATTAGTGAAATATTGTAAAAAGTCCTAATTTAGGCTTATAAACTATGCTAATATGCAAATTATCTATTAGCTAACTGCTCAATTAGCGGTTTTGGAAGTTTGTAAACAGTCTACGCAGATTCCTCGCACCCAAAAACCCTTTAATGCTAAAATTAGATTGCTTATACCTGTAATAATCAGTGAAATATTGTGGAAAGTCCTAATTTAGGCTTAATTAATTATGCAAATAAGCCTCTAGCTAATAAACGGCTTAAAATTTTAAAACCCCAATGCGAGGTTAACACCCCAGGATAATTGGCTTTCAAACAAAAAAAGTTTATCAAAATCGGTTCAGCCGTTCCTGAGATTCTTTTCGGATGGACAGACGGACGGACGGACATCCACCTTTCGACCCCCAAGAACAAAACATAAAACGCTTCACGAAACTCCGAGCTTCGCTCAATAAACTAACGTTGCTATTTAAATCGGAACGAATTTTTGTTTCCTTTGTTCGTCAAACAGTGTAGGCAGTTTGATAAACGATAAGGGTAAGATTTGTTTTTGTTTTAGACAGCAGCAACAGCAAGCGGTCGGGCCCAAGAGACGGTGGCTTCTCGGCGTCATCTTCTCGAATGGTTTACATTTCGAACATTCCATACACAGTCAGATGGATGGAGTTAAAAGATCTTGTGCGCGAAAAAGGCGGCGATGTTTCCTTTGTTGAGTTATTGGAAACACCTGACGGAAGATCAAAAGGATGCGCGTAAGGCTTTTATTTACATGTACAAAGGGAATATTAGCAGGTGGTTTTGTTGCTAAAACAGTTGTGTGGCTGAATGATTTTTGGTGTTGAATTCAGCGTGGTGGAAAATGAATGGAATTTTGGTTCACAACTCCGGACCGTTGGCTGTTGCTTAATGCGTAGAAAAGGGTGGCGTCCATTTGTTTAGCTTTAGTTACCAACGTATTAGACTAAGTTATATATCCTATGTGCAAATTGATTAGGTGAGCTGTCATTTAATTCAGTTGTCTTTATGTTTAGGGTTGTTGAATTTCGTGACAAAAATGGAGTCGATAAATGTGTTGAGAATTTGAACAAATATGCGATTGGAGACCGGAATTTGGTTGTGAAAGAAATTCGGGTAATTATTTACAAGATTTTGACCAGTGAAAACTATGGATGAAGATGTCATTGGATAATGGTTTTGCGTAGATACCAAGTTTGAAATTTTTGACTTAGGTTATTTTTTCATAGGCGTGGTTAAAATTTGATATGCAGATGGAATTGTTCTGGTTCACACGGTTAACAATAAATTCGTACCTTTGGGTTACGTATTACTTATGTCATGGGGAGTTCAAGTCGAAAACGTTTTGTTTACAAATTATTCTACATTGCAATGCTACAATTTACGTGCACTGCCGGACGACGCCAGACTCGAAGTTCTTTTTATTACCACCGTTTTGTGCATTGCTATACCTTTGTACGTACCATAACCAAGTTGGTGTGTTTATTTCAGGAACCTGAAAGATTCTTTCGAAAAGTCTACGAAGATACAGGAATTGATTTTTTGGGCCGTGGTGATCGACCTCTCGCCAAGTTGCTCGGTCCAACGTCTTCTAGCGGTGGGAGCGGCGACGTAGGCAGCGGAGGTCCGGATCGTCGACGTGGAGGCGGTGGTGGACCACCGCCTGATTTACCGCCATTGATCCCAGAGTTTGAAACGTATGGACTGAATTATCAATTTTTGCAACAACTTGGCATCGAAGGACCGTTGACCAATCGTGTGTTTGTTGCGAATGTAAGGTTTCACGTGTTGTTTAGGTGGTTATCTAAAGTTGTTTACTTTTATGAAGTGAAAATGTGTTGTGTGGCTACGAAACAAATTGATGAAAAATGTGACGAAATATACACATGAGCTATAAATCACTTTTGGTTAAGTTATAGGGAGTGAAAATATATACTGGCAATCTCGTCAGCACTTTCTATCATGGATAACGCGAGCACAAAAGTTGATTATTAACAGCATTGGTAACGTACGACACTGCGCTAGGGTCTGGTCCACGGTCAATGAAATGTGGTACACTCCTCCCTTCGGGATTTATGCTACGTCGACAACATTCCCCTGCGTCTTCGCACCGTGGCCTAGATCATCTGAGAACCACGCGCCCCGAAATTTCCCGGCAACGCCTCTCCAATGTTTTTCAGTTTTTGCTATTAGCTAATTCAAGAATGTATCATTCCTGTACCCAAATTGCTGTTCACAGTGGCCGTAAGAAGGGAGTCAGGGCATTTATTGGTTACGTAGTACGATACAGCACGCAGTCCCATTGGAAGTAGCTGGATGGTCTGGACTGGAATACGCCTGCGTGAAGAGTGCGAAATTCAAAGACATCTTTGGGCATTGAACAATTCGTTTTTTTTAATTCCATGTTTTTCAAATGTTGCGAAGGTTTTGACATTGTGGTGCAAAATCAAAAAATGTCTTATCAAATTTGCTAGAGCCTAATTTTTAACAGTTGAAACAGTGTTCAGAAGGCATTTTAAGTAAGTGTTTTGACAAAACGGCATTTCCAGGCTGCAAATACTGATAGTTTGTCAAGGTTACTAGATTTACATTTGTATATATTTGCTTAATGAACTTTACCGTAGGTGCGAATTTATCTTCTTCAAATCAGCAGTTTTCGGTCGATGAAATCTATGTTATCTTTTAAACGAGTTTTGAGCGAACTAATTTGTCTGCAGAACTTATAATAACGTGCTGTATTATAGAAGTCCGTTAGTTCACAGCTAGGTGCAACCGGAATTCCGGTTCCGGGATTTTTTCACTTTCCGGTTCCGGTAAACTTACCGGAATTAAAAATTCCGGTACCTATTAAATTTTGGTCGGTAGAAATTAAGATATTTTACTAAAAAATGATGTTAAAAATTAATTAATTTCATTAGTATTATAGTATATAAACCTAAAAAGAAAATTAAATTAATTTTTCTGTGGCATGTATTTTCCATTTTCCGGTTCCGTATCTTGTAATTTTTTCAAAATTGTGGTTCCGGTAAATTGTAAATCTGGATGCACACTGGTTTTCAGGTTACAATTATGACCGCCTGTTTGAGTTCGCTATCATCGGGTGAAATTTGGCCTTTGCGATGTTAAGTTGCTTCTTTTTTAGTTTGGTCCATCGTGATACTTTACAGAGGGACCATATTGGAAAGACACGACTCTTTGGACTTTGAATGCAGTTCTTTGAAAAAGCTTGAGATATTGCTAAAGTTGAATTCACTTTGTCATGTGACAAACACAATAATCACACTGTTTCTTTACTATATATACGTATCTTTGGCGAATGTATTGTCGATATTTATTTGTTTTCTCTATCGTCGCAATATAGCAGTAAAACTAGCCATGACAGCAAACTAACGTTACATTGTAATGTACTAAAAATGTTAATTTCAATTAAAAATAAATGTTCGACAATGTTTGCCATATTGCTGCGTACCACCGCGTACCAAAATGGAAATTTATTCCCGTTGGGCGCCACGATTTCGGATGCTGCATTTGCTTAAAGCAGTGTTTTCGATAATATGAAATGTAGCGGCACAGCTGAGAATATAAAAATTCGCATGAGTTAGTTCAAGTTAAATACAAAAAATTCTCCCGAATAGCGAACTTCAGAATTTTTGAATTTGACAGATACAAGGCGTTACCAGTTGACGATTGGTACTATACGCATTTGAGCATATGGTATGGGTGTTTTGGTCATTTATAAACTTTTCATCCGCGGGTTATCACGTTCACGTCTTAGGTTCCTTCTTCAGCATTCTTGCCGAAATTTTGCTTCTCTATGGTTTGGCTGAATTTGTTATGAATTCGTTGGTTTGTTTAATCCTTTTCCGTACAAGTATTTTGAAATCGGTTTGCCTTTGCATACGCCTTATGTTCGATGTTTGTAGTTGCTGCTTGATCCGTGGATTAGCATCTAAAATAGGATCAAATTAAAAATATGTATATATAACATTGTACTTGTTACATTTTGTCTATTCAAGTATATATGCGTTTGTATAAGACGTTTATTTTCAGATTCCGTACACCATCGGTTCTGGCAAGTTGAAGGAGATATTTGGAATTGCTGGCAAAATTACAGATCACGATTTATACTTAGACAAAGATGGCAAAAGCAAAGGTTGTTGTTCGGTTTCAAACGTACCTTCGTTGCTGAGTTTGTTGCTTGTGTTGTCGAAGTTTGACATAGTGTTTGGTTGGCTTGGTTTTGTAATTTTCGGTTCAAATATTGTTGGTGATTTTCACTTGTTACCCCATCAAGACGGTGTCATTTGGTTGCAATTGAAGCTGTACCCAATAAATTGTTGCACAATATGCAGCATTGAGGTATTATCTGCATTTTAAAAACATCGGCCATCCCGTTTGCAATGGTTCCTAAAACTCATTTTAGTATGGAGTGTAATGAAAATAGAGATATGCCAGAGCTGGGATCTAAGAACATTACACGTGAGACTTCTTATTTAGATTTATTATCTCTATTATTATGATATATTCTTTTGCTTTGGTTTCATTAAAAAGACCCGCGGTAAATATGTCGGCACAATTTTTTGTCATGGTTTGTACGAGTGACTTTTGCAGACTTGATAATAGAGCACCGTTGGAGGAAAATTTGCAGTGTTTCTACGTTTGCTTGGTTCAATCAACCTGACTTATCTGCTTAGGCGTTTGTCGTTAAGCCACGTTATTGCGCCGCGAATTACTTGGATTGACGTTTACGTTGACCATAACGCTTGTTATCTTGACCAATGGGTTTGATGCAATGATAGAACATTTTTTCTTTTGACTCAGCAGTCTATCGTATTGAATATCATCAATCATTAGACTTTTCCACAAGTAGATTTTATTCTAATTGAAACAAGGATACATAAATATAAGTTTATAAAAATATAATTTTGATCACTTTTATTACTTCAACAGAATCAATAACACTTTATTTACAAACATGCAATTCTGTCGCAGATTGTACGATGTGTCCTGTCCAGAAATTACAAAAACAAACTTTTGTAATTGTCATATGTTGCCCGTGCACCGACCCCAAGGCGATTCCTGGCTCCGGCATATCTCTACGTTGAATGCAACAGCGTAGTTTGTAGTAAAGAAGGAAACTAACTTCGCTCACAGTGTAGCAAATTCTGTAGCTACCTGTAGATGTTTGGTTGGTTACAGATCGGTACTTCCATTTTGGTTCACACGTTAAACCCGTTTTCCTTTGAGCAATTCATTTGTGACCGGAACCGATAGGGCAAAAAGTTGGTCCATGCTCGTTAGTTTTAGTGGTATGTGTCGTCTACGTTGCGCAGTTACTGTGCTTGAAGCAGGCTCTACTTGCTACCGGGGAGGTTTTGCTCTTATTCAAACTTTAAAACGTGGTGTGTGCTTGCGGGCTGCGTAGGGAAGCGAAATATGTCTGTTGATTAGTCGTAAGCGTACTTTGCACGCGTATTATAAGGTATTTTCTTGTAATAATTAGCCAATCTTCAGTTGCACAACAGATTGTTTGATTGTTTGTGGTCTTCGGCAAATAGCAGCTTCAGTTTGGATTTGTTTCGTCGGTCAATTAGGCTTTGATCTCGTTCAAGGCGGTGAAACGAATTATTCACAACTTGCCTCCGTTGAATGATTGGGATTGCTAATGGTATAATATATTGTTGTTTTAGGTATCGGGATAGTTGAATATTCGCATCCTGTTGAAGCTGTTCAGGCTGTGTCGATGCTTAACCAACAAATGGTATATGAACGCGCGCTTGCGGTCAAAATGGTGAGACTTGTTTTTGGTTGTTACTGCATTTAATGCTTGTTTTTGTTTGGTTGTTACTGCATTTAATCATATGGTTTTTGGTTACGTTTCTAAATAGGATCGGGATTTGCTCAGCTGAGTTTTTATCATTCAATTACCAAGTCGGTCACACAATTTGTCGTATTCGCAGTTCCGTTTTAGGATCGTCGCGAGAAGCCACTACCGTTGCCTCCAGGCCAGCTCCCAGCTGGACTAGTATCAGTCGGCATGGGTCTCGCGAGTGACGGTGGGCCTTTGTTGAACATTAGCGAATTGTTGGGCTCCGGAGCCGGTAATAAACCCGGCGGATGTCCACCGCAGCAACAATTTGGTTCCAACGGCGCAGGCGCAATGCAGCCACCGCCGAATCAAATGTTGCAACAGCAACAAGCGAATGCTTTGCAACAAATGCACCAACAGCAATCTGGGCCGCAGCAGCAGAATCCTGGAGTAAATACGATGAATCCTGCAGCCGGCAGGGATCAGCTTTCCGGTAAGGTTTGCTTTTATGTTAGCTGTAGTTTCAGAATGCAGCCACGCCGAAAATTGTATAAGTTTATTTTTTATTTTAATGTATTGCGGACAATTTTTGTTCACAACCGAGTCTTACATGTGTAACATTTTGAGTATTTCTGTTCAATTGGTCTTTTTTGTGATTGAAGACAGAAAATTTCCTATTATTGATAGCTCGGCGTCAAATCAGTTATGTTTTAGCGACGCTTATAAACGCGCTGACGAGTCATTTATCGGCTGCAGTTGGACAAAATCAATCGTCTGCATCACAATTGCTTACGGCAGCGCTTGCAGCGAACACTGGTAACCCGGGAGGAACGGGCACCTCTTCAGGGAACACCCCTGATATATTAAGCCAGGCGGCACAAAATTTGCTCGCGAGTGTGAGCAATAATGCTGTGTTGAGCTCGCTCGGCGCTGCGGCGGCTGCAGTGTCACAACAATCCAGTACTGATCGTAAATCGGGGATTTTAGGTATGTTGTTTTTTGTTTAGAGAAGGACATAAAAGCTTAACTAGGTATAGTGGCACCAGTATTTTGAAGGGAAATGGATTATTGTAACAAAGCTTAAGTAGGCGAAAATGAGAAATGATATGAATGGCTGGTGAAAAAATATCTGTGTAACATAAATTAGAATTTTGATAGCTTTTTCAAACAAAACGTTATTTGTTTGATATTTTGCTTTTAGTAACATTTACATTAAAAGTGATTTTTAAGTTCTTTTGTGGCTGGTAAAAGGATCACCAGGTTCAATGTAGTGTGTATTTGGTAACAAACCTTTGCTGTATCTCGGGCGAGTAATTGTCAGCTGTTCTACGTTTTAGACCAGGGGTATGGCGGCGGGCGTCCAATGGGAGGAATGGATCAGCAGTCTGGACCCATGATTGGAAACATGAGTGGAAGTATGAATACCTACGGAGCACCGGTGACGTATGGCGACGTCAAACGTGAACGGTATGTTAAGCAAGTGGTTTTGAGAGCCGGAACGTATATTGCAGTTTGACTCTTTTATCTTGAATAATATTTCTCGCACAACTCCATTTACTAATAACCTATTTCTAAAATACTTTAGTGGACATTTTCTGATGCTAGGTTTTTCAAAACCCGACCTAAGTTCATCTGGGGGTTCACTACTGGGGTTGGCGGCCCACCT
Organism: Enoplolaimus lenunculus; assembly: GCA_030248215.1. Lineage (NCBI taxonomy): Eukaryota > Metazoa > Nematoda > Enoplea > Enoplida > Thoracostomopsidae > Enoplolaimus > Enoplolaimus lenunculus. The sequence continues at coordinate 54,296 of JASANG010000078.1, forward strand.
CTATTTACCAATTGCCATCCCTTACTTAACATTTTTCTCCGGTTCAGGCCCTGCTTAAAAGTTTTCCCCAGTTAATCTTACGTTCCTTACTTTTTTATGGGAAAACATCATCAGTATGAATTAAATATACCCTCTCCTCTCGATCATATGCCTTATAAATTTGACCTGTGTTTATTATTTATATAGTTGTTTTTTGACTGTGCGCTATTTGTAGACGTAACTAAACACTGGCTAGTGCAACTGACGTTTAATTGAAAATTCAGCAATCCCTCCCCACTTATAAATTTCCTTCCAGTTGCAAACCGGGGTGCCCCCAGTTGTTGCCCCACATCTCTCCCGCGACCCAGCGAATGCCCAGTCCGTAATGGGTACACACAAATAAACGAAAAAACAATTCTATTGTGCACCGGGTTTGGAGCCCATTTTTGGTAATGTATATATAACATAATTATGGGCGGTGTTTTTGTCACCAGTATCCCTCTCACACAAATCGTTTAAATTATTGAAAAAACTGTTAAAATAGCGTTTCGCAGGAGCTACGACAGTCCAAGCAAGATGCCAACTGGTAACAACGAACGTGGTAATTTGTTTGCGAATCAAAGTGGAAGTGGCAGCAGTTCACGTATGGGTGGTGGAAATTTGGATGGACCGAATACTGGCGGCGGTGGGGTTGATCGGAATATTTGGGGTGATGCGCCGTCGGCGGCAATGTCACGAAACAACGATAACAGCGGGGGTCATCACCGAACATCGCTTATCGACACCGGAGCAGATATCTCGAAGCCTCCTGGAGGAGGTGGACCGCAAACGACTACGGCAAATACCGGGCCCGGAAAAAGTATATATATTGGAAATGTAAGTATGTTTGTTAAATCTGGTATTTTGTTGGTCCACTTTTGAGGTGAAGGCTTCAGAGGTGCCCTTGGTGCAACAGTTACCGGACCTCATTAATGTGGAGGGTTTTTTGAAAGCCATGAGATAAAAATCCCGGTGCTACGATTCGAAACTATTTTTGCATTCAAATTTACTGTTTTGTTGAAGGTCTCGCTAATCCGTGTTTTTGTTTTTTCTGTTTTTATAAGTATACTTTCAAACTAAGGAAAGTTTTTCGTGTAAGGGATTCACCACTAACGAAATGTCAGTATATTTGGTACAGTTTTATAGGTAAGCAGGTAAAAGTTCATCGTGGATAAGTTGTGAACAGCGTATAACGCAATGTAAACTGTTAAAAGGTGACGATTCATTGACAATTCTATATACTACTGGTTTATTGGTTTGTAATTTGAAACGATTTTGGCGAAAAAGCTAGGACGCAACCATCATTTACCTTTCTGTTCCAGGTTCTTTGTATATAAAACGCTGTTATATGATAGGATTTCGCTCGTAAACATTAATTAATATGTATAGTAAGATATTTTTGCTCGTTTTTAGATTCCAACAGATTTTCAATGGCAAGATTTAAAGAATGTAGCAAAGGAAGTTGGTATGTTTTAAGCTTAACTTGGCATTAGTTTTATAACGATTAGTGTTTTGATTTGCAGTATTAAAACAGCATTCAGCCAATTTACTATGTACTTGGGTTGCGTGAAGCCGTGTTGGTTTTATCGTCAAAAATATTCAGTTGTTTTCGCATTATATGGAACTTATTTCTTTTGTACTACATAATCAGACTATATAAAAACCTGGTTTAATTTAAGCTAAATATTCACTTAAATTGTTGATAAAGTTGTAAATTTATTAAGAATACTTCTCCTGTGGATTAAATTACAAAACAGGATATGGCTTTCAGTGTCAAAATGCGAAATTCTGTTATGTAACTTCACGGCATTGTACACTTGCCCCATATTCAAGATTATGGTTTAAGTATCGCTATTCTTTTTCTAAACATTATCAACAGAACAGAGATTTTGAGTCGATTAACTGTTGTTTTTAGGTGAAGTTACATTTGTCGAAATACCAGTTGAAAGTATTGGGAAAGTTACGTTCAAAACAGCTTTAGATGCAGAACGCGCAATGCGTAAGTGTAACATAAATGCTGGGTTTTTGGAACCGTACTTAACAGGGTGCAACCGGAAATCCGGTTACATGATTTATTCAGCTTCCGGTTCCGCTAAATTTTTACCGGAATTAACAATTGCGGTATTAAAATTTGGTCGGTGGAAATTAATATATTTTACTAAAAATGACTATAAAATTTAAATAGATTTCATTCGTATGGTATATGAACCTTGACAATCGTCGAAAATAAACCATCGAAGGTAGATTTCGCTTCCGTGGATTATGAAAATCTAATATACAGCAGATAAAGTTATTAAATATCTTCAACTAGGGTTATTTTACCAATAATGTTTCAAAAAAGAAAATTAAAATGAATTTTTCTGAAGTACAAGCATTACTTATGTATATACTTATTAAGTAATATTTCAGAAACCGAGCCAATGTGTTTTATTAAGACAAGCTATAATGCATTTTGTTTTTAAACAAATTTAATAAATGTCTATAAAAACTGCAACGTATGCTTTGAATTTATTATTTTCGTTGGACTCAAAACAGCGTTTCCAGTTGTTCATAGGTTCCGAAATGCATTTTTTTCTATAATTTTCTTGCTAATTTGATGTGTTGATTCTGATGGTTTTCAGCTTTGTTCACTTACGGGATTCTGATGATTTTTAGCTTTGTTTCGTTTACAGGTGCGCTAGATGGATATTCATTGAATGGAAGACAATTGCAGGTGGCCTACGTGTAAATATATTGTCATTTTGGTCAGTCACATAAGTACGACAGGGGCGCGACGAAGAAACTTTGAATATGGATGGCTTATTAGCTCAAAATATTAATTACGTCTTATTAAATCTCGTTTGGTCTTAGCATAAATATATTACTTGCATCTGATATTTTAAATATTGGCTGTTGCTATTAAAATAAAGGCAGGCTGAACGTTCCAGGGTTCAGGCGGATACCAAACAATACCCGAGCCGGATAGTTAGGTTATATTTCGGTAAAATTAAACTAAATCATTATAACCAGTACCACTTGCTACAATATATTGTTATAATTGTGTTTCTACATGTGTCTTATTATTAACTGGGCGTCTTGAACTATTAATTTTAATGATATTGTGATTTTGGTCCTACCTAAATATAGTGTAATCAACTTTATCATGGATGTCGATTATTTGCCGTAGCCCGACATCCGGTTGTACTCAAGTGTGTTACACAAGATCTGGCCATCGTTGGTAGCTGTGCTCCTTACGTCTTTTAGCGTATGATTTGAAGGTTTGTAAAATTGATCCCCCGTCGTGTAATTAAACCCTCACTGCTTTGCGAAGTTTTTCCAGTTTCGTAGCTGGAATGCTTAGTACGTTGTTTGAAATTTTGTACAAGCGAGGATGATTTTTGTCTTGTAAGTTATTTATTCTAAAGCATGTAAGTGAAAACTATGCATTCATTTTGCTAAAAATTTCGTTAGTGGATTTAACGTCGCGCAAAAATTTCATATTTTTTAAAATTGTCCTTTTCGTGTATTTTTTGTTTAAAAATAATGTTTTGTATTGCGTTTTATTTTGCGGTATAGTGGCTGTCTGGAGGGTTGAAGTTTTCGTCAGCAGAAATTTATTTCAAATTGTGAAGCTAAAGCATTATATAACACACAGCTTAAAGATTCAGCCGTACGACTGAGTAATATTTTCGATACGTCAGTTGTTGAATAAATTCATTCCGGTTTACATTATATATGATTGTAGCAAACCATTTTACTTAAAATCAAAACAATATACATAAGTACTCAACAACATGTGTAGCTAACGAAAGTTGTTTTGGGTTCCACTACAAGTTGCTCATTAGCGTGAAAATTGAAGCTATAAGTTTGTGGTTTAAATCTTAACATGAACATAAATATGTAAAATTTGTTTATATTTATGGAAGGAGACATCTTTTTAGCCTATGAAACTTTTGGTCCATGTAGAATAAGTATATTCCTAAGTCTAAGCGTATGGATGAGCCTAAGTCTAGGTAAAAAAACTAAAAGCTTAAACCTACTATTTGCTCCGGCGCTGTTCTATACATTGGCTAAAATTTTAGTACTTTTCTATAACGTTTTGTTTTTAATATGAGTAAATGCTCGTTTAATTTTGTTTAGAGCGATAACGCCTATATGACGTTGGATTTTGCCGGGGCGATTAGTTTTTGCAATATAATAGGCTGGCTTTAGACTGATTATTAAAAAAATGGGAATTCTCTGCTATCTTGATGTGATATTCACTGTTTGTTGTGCAATATCATAATATTCCAAATGTCTGCAAGACATGTTTGAAAATGTCTGCAAAGTTGTGGTAAACTAGTTTGAATGTTCTGTAGAATGTCAGATACTAAAATGTGAAATATGAACTATTCGTCCTTAGGAATATATTTTGGGAAAATTTTCGCCAGAAACAAAAACGTAGGAGCTAATTCAGCTTTCGAAATGATTTATTGCTACATTATCTAACATCAAACACTGCGTTGTGTTACACAATATTACATACAATTTTAGTACAATATCGTATGTGATATTCGATAAATGTCCCACGGTATCATATGACATATGGCTATTTGTGTACGATGGTCGCATGAGATCAAAACGTGTTCCGTGTTGCACCAGTTATAAATTTATCACGTCCAGTGGCGCCCTGCAACCAGCCTACACGTCTCATTTCTGAATGTCTTGTTTTATTTTTTCTATTCACTAAAACAGACAGCTTTAGCGTTTTTTATTCAGACGAACACTATCATTACCGTAAAGTAACGATAGTTTCACTATATACTGACACAAAACAAATTTCATTCATAAAACGCTGTAGTAAACATAATATTTGAAGCTTGAAGCTGCGAAAACAATATATCCTTTATGTTTTGTACTATAAACTGCTCTGAAACACTCTACTTGTAGTAGAAAATTAAACCAAAAAATTTTTCCATCAGCAATAAACTAAAGCGACGAATTTACTGTGATGAAAATGAGGTCTGACGTACCAAAACATATTGAATCATATAAAATTGCATTGATAATGTAGTGTTCATACGTGTCAAAATGTAAACAATTTTCAATGCCTCATAAAGTAGAATTTGCAAATGTCAACAATCTGGATGTTCAGGTCGGTTCATAGTTTTAGGTCCAATCCAGTCTGTAAGCCAAAAAAGTATTGGTCTGCTTCCGGCAGCGGCAGAGAGTCAACTTCCGGGTCAATCTCCGGTAGAGTATATGGTTTATATTCCGGCAGCTTTTGGATTGAAATTTTTGGCATTTTTTAAAAAATTTCTGCCATTCGCTGAGTTTGTTCCTTGAAATTCGAATTAAATTAAAAACAGTGAAATTTTATAAATTTCAAACAAGTTATGAGTTGAACAAATGTTTTAAAATCACTTCTGCGTTAGGTTTTCTGTTGTCTTTTTGGCAAAGTGTTTACGCTAAAATTACGAAACAAGAGTAATATATTTTTATGCTGTTGGTTATGCAGAAGCACCATGCAGAAATATCAAATAATTTCTGCGTTTCTGAAACTCTAAGTACGACTTAGTACTTTAGTGTATGCTAAGTAATTACTTAACGATTTATTGTTTTTAGAAGTGTACTTAAGTTGTGTAAATTATATACATCAGTTGCTGACTAAATTTGATAAATAGCAAAAACCGTACAGGCATACACTCAAAATAATGTTTCTGATATTTAAGAAAAAAATCTTACATTTAAGAAATATAATTAGCAAGGTGCACTTGAAAAGCATTTCTGTTATAACAGAAAAGTTTTCAAAAAAGTTTTGAAATAAACTCTGAAAATAAACGTTTTCCACTTATTTTTAGAAAAATTATGTTAAATATCAGAAAAACTTTTCAGATATGCCGCAGAAAATACTTTTCTGGATAAATTCAGAAATACTTTTTTGTGTGTATTTACTAGCAACGGTCTCGAGATTAAGACTGAAGATTCATGATGCCTCCCCGATTATACTGCAAAACTATTAAAGACTTGTATTATGAAGACTCCAGGTTGTATTGATATCACCACTTTACCTTGCGATTTGAAGGGCTATGGTTTACCAGATACTGTTTTAAAATTTCTACAGATTTTCATGCAAGGAGTGAAACTTTAAAAAACTTAAATCATTGTTAAAGTTAAAAAATTGTAACTGCAATAAAACTGAAACTGTAAAAAGTGTTTAAAAATGTAATTTATTCAAGCAAAAAAAGATTTTTTTATTCATTGTATTTTAATGTTACTGCAGGTCCAGACAACATATTTCATATTTTTATGACACCTTTTTGTTCATAATTTTCCTGTACATTTATTTTAATATGTCTTGGCTGAAAAACAAACCCTTAAATTGTGATATTTTTAGTTTTACCGCAAAGCAAACCAGGAGCAGTAGATACACCGTCTGTGCAGTGAAACTGTAAAAATATGGCAATTTTTGGTTATTTATGCTTCAATTTTATTAATATTTAATGAAAATTCATAAAATTTTAAGTTTGTTTTAAGTATTAATTTTGTTCGTCAAGCAACCTGCGTAGCTGTGTTGTTAAAATTAAAGGTGCGTGACAAACAACGATAGAACTACGGCGCTTTGAAATGTGCCTAACTGAAATTTTATCCTATGGTGTAAGCAGGGTCGGCACTAGATGGCTTAAGTCCCGTAGCTATAGGCAAATAAGGCTTTCTAATCACGCTAAGAATAAAAGTCAAAAGCGGCACTAATTTAACTTTCTGTAAAACTATCGCTCCTCGTTATATATAGTTTAACTTTTCTTACCATAGAGAATACTTTGAGAAAAGTAACACAAGGTGCACACACAAGCATGTATGGTAAAACACTTCCTATTGGAGAATTCAGTATGGTAAAACACTTCCTATTGGAGAATTCAGTATGGTAAAACAATTCCCATTGGAGAATTCAGAATGGTAAAACACTTCCCATTGGAGAATTCAGTATGGTAAAACGCTTCCCATTGGAGAATTCAGTATGGTAAAACACATCCCATTGGAGAATTCAGTATGGTAAAACACTTCCCATTGGAGAATTCAGATTTCCAATCAGCGGCGTTGGCAGAAATTCAGTGCAGCAGCGTTGACCACATCTAAAATTTTACTTGCTAGCGAGTGTTCCGAGCGATAAAATTTTTGACCTCTACAGTTTATTCCACAGCCTCTAACCTCGAAGCCAGATGCATCTATTCATCTAATGGATTCAATCTCAGTTGAACCTATTGTACTCAAATTTCCTGGGTCATAATTTGTGGAACACGACCCCCGCGCTTCTACGTTTGCATTTTATTAACTCGAAAACCTCAACATCCAATGACACTCGCCTGTTCCCTGTCTGTCATCCTTTTAACTCAAACGTTGCCCATATTTGAAATATTTTTCCCAGGTCACCGATCTTTGTTCTAACTGAAAGTATAAATAGTTAATTCACAACAGGATTAGCTAAAACATCCGGAAATATTAAAGGTGAAAGTATCATAAAAAATTCATTTTAGATGTTTATAGGGTATGCTGGGGTCAGGTAAAAATCGGGGAAGGAATAAACTTTGTGCTGTCTTCCTTAGAGCCGTCAGTACTTACAGCTTGAAAAATACTTAATTAAAATTGCGACACTGCCATTGGCCATCGTAAAAATCTGTATGACATTTTAAACTTGAATGTGTTTACAAGCGAAGTAAACAAAATTGTAAATGTTTACTCTTCATCATTTCATAATCAACTTGACGCACAAAATGTACAATTATCTGCTCGTTTTAATGCGCTCTGACGATCAAACATTGCGCTCGGCAACGCCCAGTTACCAAAATATCTGTGTCTTTTGTTTTCGTTGATGCTTAAAAATACGAAAAATTTCGTATTTTTATTATTACTTTCCCGAATGAAACGTTTCCGTCGTCAGATATTTTTTAACGACTAAAAATGTTTCATTTTTCACGCGAATGTTCTGGTCAATTTTTATTTTTACACTCGAAATTTATAAATTTAAAAACTGGAGTTGAAAAATGTTCAATTAAAAATAACACATTTTTAGTTTTATACTGGATTGTAAACTTACTGAAAACATTTGCTGAATGCAGTACAAATGTTTGGCACGAGGGTCGGATAAAAGATAACTGTACCTCGATGTATACTTCACTATCACAAATATTGCATACCAGTCGTAGTGGGACTACATTTATTGAGCGAAGCTCGAACACACGTAAGCAATTAAGGTAATATGCAAATTAGTTATTAGCTAACTATTCATTTATCGGTTTTGGAGGTTTGTACGCCATTCCCTCAGATTCCTCGCACCCAAAAACCCTTCAGCCACCCTATAATTTTTGGAGATTTAAAAAATCCTAATTTTGTCTTGTCAGTTAAGCTAATATGCAAATTATTCAGATTCCTCGCACCCAAAAACCTTCAGTGAACCCTAAAAATTATTGAAATAATTTAAAAAGTCCTAGTTTTGTCTTGTCAATTAAGCTATTATGCAAATTAGTTATTAGCTAACTTTTCAATTATCGGTTTTGGATGTTTGTAAACTATTTATTCAAATTCCTTGCACCTAAAAACCCTTTAGTGCTGAAATTAAATTGCTTTTAACCTTAATAATTAGTGAAATATTGTAAAAAGTCGTAATTTAGGCTTATAACCTTGCTAATATGCAAATTATATATTAGCTAACTGCTGAATTATCTGTTTTGGAGGTTTGTAAACAGTCTACGCAGATTCCTCGCTCCCAAAACCCTTTAATGCTAAAATTAGATTGCTTCTAACTGTAATAATTAGTGAAATATTGTGGAAAGTACTAATTTAGGCTTAATTAATTATGCAAATTAGCCTGTAGCTAATAAACGGCTCCAAATTTTAAAACCCCAATGCGAGGTTAACACTCCAGGATTATTGGCTTTCAAACAAAAAAAAGTTTATCAAAATCGGTTCAACCGTTCCTGAGATTCTTTTCGGACGGACAGACGGACAGACGGACAGACGAACGACGACTCCCCTTTCGACCCCCAACACAAAACATCAAACGCAGCGAAACTCCAGCTTCCTCGGGTTCCCTCAAAACAACACAAAAAAGAGGAAACCCCTCCCCAAACACCAACCCCCCGCCCGCAAAACTATCCCCCCCAATTTGACTCCAGCGGAGTCAAACTTGATTCAGTTTGTGTAGTCAGAAAAAGCCTATTTCCGAGAGAGTCAATTTGCCTCCCCATTTTTTAAAGTGTAATATAAATAATAAAATGATTTTTTTAATCAGATCTGTCTATATATTAAAGTTGGAACGCCCACATGCGTATTTTGGGCAACTTTCCAGTATATTTTGATTACAATGTTTTCATAGCACGCAAACGGGATCGTTCCATAAATGAAAAATTTGCATACAGATTTTATGCATTTGCTAACATTTTTGCGCATTGCGCGAAGTTGGGTGACTAGTTCTTATATGCATAACGCTATTTAGAAAGCAGCAATATTTCAGTTATGAGTCATTTATGTTCAGAGGCGGATCCAAAAAATTTTGACAGACAGGTGGGCTGGCTAAATGTTTATGAAAAGCAAAAATTGTAAGGTAAAGGGACCTTATCATTTTATTACCAAAAAAATTCTGAGAGCGAAAAATTGTAAGGTAGGGAGGGACCATATCATTTTGTCACAATAAAATTCTGCGGGAAAAAATACGTTTTTACAAGAAATTTTCCTGTTAGGCAGGAGGGAACTTTCCGTTTTACCACAAAAAATTCAGGTGGAAAAATTGTCCTTTTTCCAAAAAAAATTTTTGAGGGGAAAAATTGTAAGGAAATTTCTGACGAGGGGGTCGTACACCCCCGCTCCCTTCTGGATCTGCTAGTGTTTACGTTATACTGTCTACGCTACTGTAAAAAAAGTCCACACACGTGACTGCAATGGCGGTACAAAACAATATTGTCTTTGTGATATTTGGAATAAACAGCGAGTTGTGGACACTGTTTGAACACAGCGTCTAACAAGAGTTCCTTCGGACAGACTCTGTATAATCGCAAAACGAATATACGGAAATTCGACGTCCGACAGCTTGTCGTCCGACATTTCGCCACTCGACATCTCGTCAGTCTCAACAACTTGTAACACCGACAGCTTTAGTCCACCCCGACAACTTGTCACCGACACGATAGAAAAATTTTGGCATACTTAACCCCTTCTCACATTGAGTTGCCTATAGGCAACTCAGCACAGTGAATATACGGTAAATAATATATATATCACCGTGTTAACAATTGCAACACGTATACATAGTACTAAATCACCACATGACGTGAGAGCCCTCTCGGGCTCGAGCGTCAAGCTCCTATAGCTGAGTGGTGATGGTATACGCCTCCCACTCCAGTCACTGGAGTTCGAATCCTAGCAAAAAAGTAGGTCTCAGGGGAAATAGAAAAATATTCATGTGAGAAAGGGTTAAGCTAAAGAAAAAAATCGTTAAAGTTCGCTTAGCTTAATGCTCGTTGATATGAAACTCGGCACAAGATAGCAGTATTTCCGAGCAATTAAAGTACCACTGCAATTATTTACACTCAACTGTTAAACTCCAAATTAAGCGATCACATATCGCTATATACGCTACGAATAAGTGGCAGGGTTCTATTCAACCAAGGATTCAAAAATATATATTATATCCCCCACTTTAAATTTTTCCATAGGCTTAGGCTTAGGCTTAGGCCTAGTCTTAGGCTTAGGCTCGGGCTTAGGCTTAGGCTTAGGCTTAGGCTTAGGCTTAGGCTTAGGCTTAGGCTTAGGCTTAGGCTTAGGCTTAGGCTTAGGCTTAGGCTTAGGCTTAGGCTTAGGCTTAGGCTTAGGCTTAGGCTTAGGCTTAGGCTTAGGCTTAGGCTTAGGCTTAGGCTTAGGCTTAGGCTTAGGCTTAGGCTTAGGCTTTAGGCTGCAGAATAACTTGCAAGGATCAAAACAATTTTCTCGTACGCTACGATCGCTGTCATAAAGCTTTTAAACGGTGGTATCCTTGTCGAAATGATATCATTGCAACTTCATTGATAAGCGACATTAACACAACACAGTTGTTGTTCCCCGATAGCTCAATGTGGTCTTTTTTCACCATGTTCATTTAAACACGATCGTATGATATAAGAGTATGCAACTGGGTACATTCTGTGCAGAAAAATGTGCCAAGCGCAAGATACATTTTTGTCCTATTTTCCCTTTATTTAAGGGGTCAAAATTTTCAGTAAAAACAGAATGAATTCGTTGCAATCCTATTTCTTCATATAAACTTTTTAATATAGCTGAAGAGTAGAAGCGATTTAATTTTATTAAAAATGAAATCGACCCCCCCTAAATACAAGGGAGGTCAGGCAAAAACACAACGAGTGCTGGTACATTTTATACGATACACAACCCAGGGGGTTGAACAATCTTGTTAAATTTTAAAGATTGAAAAATTATGACCCATGGATTGCTTGACTCTCTCTCTGTACCATATTGAACTGGCTCGTTTTGAGGTTATAATAAACCAAGTATAGTGTGACAAAATACGAACCGTGTAACATCGTTATTTTAGTTTTAATCCAAATGGTTTAACAATTATAAAGAGCTTATCGAATCCAAAAAAAGTATTTCAAACTGAAATATGTTTATTTGTGTTGTTTTTTGCTATTTTTCACAATTATTGTTTATGTTTATTTTGCTTGCAACTGATATCAAACTACAAGTTGAAGCGACTAATCGCGCTAGGAGACAATTGCAATGGTTAGAACAACAACAACAACAACAACAACAACAACAACAACAACAACAACAACAACAACAAGCATTAATGCCGTATTATGAGCAAGATAAATCTGTTGGTAGACTGTGCCCTCCGAAATGGAGTCCAGAGTTGAATATTTCAAGTATTAATTGGAACAATGTCGACAGAAGGTGTGAGAATCGTAAGTTAGTTTTTCTCAGTTCTGCACTCTAAAATGTCTATACACTACAATAAATGGTGTGTCAAATTGACTCTCTCCGAATTAGGCTCTACATGACTACACAAACAGAGTCAAATTCGACTTCACCCGAGTCAAATTCGACTCGCTGAGCGTTACCTTTAACTCTGGCGGAGTCGAATTTGACTCAGTTTGTGTAGTCCTGTAGAGCCTATTTCGGAGAGTGTCAATTAGACTCACCAGTGTAGCTGGTATCACGTGTTAATGATAGGTTTTCAAACAAACCAATCGGCGTAGCTACGCAAGTTAGACACGAAAGTGGAATAAATGAAATGCAAACCGAATCCCAAATTCGGTTTGAAATTCTGGGGACTGGTTGATTGGACACTTCCAGAACCTATCACCATAAGTTTATAATTTCCATATATCGTGAAGAAGTGAAAATTTCATCGAATCCCAAAAACGTTTGAAAATACGGTCGTTATTAGATTTCATACCAAGCGAATAGTCTTAGACGGAACGCCAAATTGAAACAGATTTTCAAAATTAACGGCAAAAAATGTGCTAAAATTGAAAGTTTGATATGTGAACATTTTGTTTTCGGTTCAGGCTGGTGGCAGCTGTATCCGTTTGGTGAACGATATTTTGATAGCGATTATGGCATGAATAACTATCGCATATGGCACGACAAGCAAATTGATTTAGATTTTTTATTGCCGTTCTACGGATTCCGATACAATTATACATTTGTAAGGACGTTGAAACGCCCAATTTTCATTACTAAAATATCGTTTACGCTAAAATTTGTTTAATTTAATGCTGATTCGCGATACAAACGATTTATTTAAGAGTTTTTTCTGATTTGACAAAAATCATTTTTAAAATATTCCGTTTGAATATTGAAAAGCGTTTAAAACAGCGGTTTATATTTTTGAAACGGAAGTTTTAAACAAACTATGCTTTAGCAAGCCAATGTTACTTTAACCCTTTCTCATATGAATAATTGTAATTTCAAAGTGAGATTCGATCCCCAGTCTCACGGGTGGGAGGTGTTTATGATGACCACTGAGCTATAGGAGCTTAACGCTCGAGCCAGAGGGGGCTCTCACGTCTTGTGGAGATTAAACACGGCGCATATATGTTATAAATGTTAAACACTGCTCACAGTGTGTGTATTGCTCTTACATTATTGCATTTAGTTGCTCATAGTATACTCTATGAGTGAAAGGGTTAAGGTCGCGTAACAGTAGATTAAGCGTATTCGTATTTCTAAGCCTAAGCGTAAGTAAGCCTAAGCGTTGCAAAAATGTGTTCCTAAGCCTAAGCCTTAGCCTAAACCTAAACAAAAAATGTAGTATAGAATTTAAAACTACTCTCTTATGGACCCACCAGAAACCTCGACGCCCCTTAAAGTAACATTGGCCCTTTAGTGTATGCTACGCTAGCATGTTTACAGCGACAGTTATTTGAATCTCGAGCTTGAAAGTGGAACCGGTAAATGTTCAAAATAAACTTTTTCAATTTTATGATTATTTTTCAATTTAAATTTTATATTTTAAGATTTATCCCGAAGGATTTGTCGCGTTCAGTTACCCGCGTTATATTCAACCGCCATACCGGTTTCCAACACAAGGATGGCCAAAATATCCCGATCCGAGTTTAATTGCGACATTTTTGACGCCTCAAAGTTTTGTATTTGTCGGAAATACACCTATTTCACACGTTTGGTACCGTATAATTGCAAGGTGAAGTATACGTTTTGCAGTGAAGAAATATTTTGTATTTAGTACTAATCAGGGTGTAATGAAAGCTCACATTCTCAAAGGTTTATAGCAACTATTATCAGTCGGTAATATGATTTTACACTCACTAACTGTTCCAGTAGTTGAACTCAAAATTGGTACAGTAATAGAGCAAATCATATGTAAAAAAATGTACTGAAATTTGAGCGCCGGCATTCACTGGTTTGAAAGTTACAAGACCTGTCACCAACTGGTGATTTGTGCTACACGCATTTGATAATACGGGCCGAGATGTTTGAATACTGCCCCGACAAATGTCCTACTTCTACGTCGAATTCCGGTATTTTTCACCATTGCTTTCAAACTGACATTAAATCAATGTCGTGGCTTGGGTATCCAACATCCACGCCGGCAAGATTAACCGTTTTGTAATGTAATATCCACAGCAACCTCAGCTATTCAAAAACCAGGAATCCCGAACCAAGCGTCAACAAAAACTCGCGTAAAACGCAATCGATAATCCTAATAAAAAAGCGTAAATAACGTGAAGGCTAACATGAATTTGGTCAAAGGCGTAAAATTATTCAAAATCGCAATTCGAATTGGATTCACACACTGGGCCATCGCGACCGTCGTGCTTGGGAGTAGGAGATGGTAACTGTGGCACTGTAGAAGATGCGATGTCTAAAAACTTTACAAAGGCCTTAGAACTCTATGGTTATGTTGGGCCCATGGAAAGATCAGGGGCGGAACGTTTCTCTGCTGACTAGAATAGAATAAGCTTAAGCGGTAGATTAATTTTTTGCTTGGCTTACAATTACGCTTAATATGAATATGCTTTCTTACGCTTACGCTTATGAATATGCTTTCTTACGCTTACGCTTAAGCTTAGGCTTAGGAATATGCTTATAATACTGTGCCGCCCATGTTCTTTACAATGGTCTTTGGTCGTGCCGCTTGCATTGTTAGGCTAAAACTTTAAATCTTGCTTCAATTTTAACATCTTTACTGCATGAATATTTTCTATTTCATCTCGCTGCGCGAATTTCAAGCCAGGATGCCAATGGCACAGTATCGGTTAGCAAGTGTTTAGTATTACCTGTCAGTTATAACAGCTTGAAATGCGAGCCCGACGCGGCTGTCTACGCATGAGTGCATTAAATGTTACACATTGTGCGTTCGTTTTATTGTACGTACACAGATTGCAATTTGTTGCTAATTGTATACGATGTGCGAGAAAAATAAAATTCCCTGTACGTCAAACAATTGCCGCTGACTTTAGGACTACCTTCACGCTAAAATGTTTTTTTATTTAAGGCCAATTGCTCAACAAACCAACGATATCCCGACACATAATCCGGACGTGGATCCCGGCGACAATTTAGCAACACAAAGCAGTGCGATTTATCGTCGAAATAACGGCGAACCGTCTCAAAATACGTACCGCGGGGAACAACTGTCAGTTAAAACTGGGCGAGTTGAAGATCCGTTGCTGTTGGATCAGATAACTCGGTAACGCGAATCTAAAATTTTGAATCCGTGTTATTAGCGCCGGTGCCGGAACGACCGCATCCCAGAACCACCACCTGTAAGGAGGTTGGGCGTCATTTGGGTATCCCTTTTTGGTACACTAGAGATTTTTACGCTGGCCACGAAGTTATAAAGCTGTGAAACTTGATTTTGAACCCCCTCGGATCTGTTTGGAAGGGGCATAATATCCTAAAGCCGGCCCTGGTTATCGCTTAATTAGAAGGCTAATCAACAAGGTAACAGCTTCAACCAGTCGAAAGTTTTGATAAATCTGTACATCAGGGCTGCAAGTAAAAGTGGTATAAGCATATTCCTAAGTGTAAGCGTAAGAATGAGCAAAAAATTGGTCTAAAACTTAAGCGTATTTTGTTGTGGTCCCGCGGAAAAGCGGTCCGCCCCAGATCTGCACATGGGCCGAAGAATGGAACCCACGATGAAAGGTGAGCTAAAAGTCATACGCATTTAATGGCACAGAGGTACAAAATTGTAAAGTAGAGCTTTTACCATTTTATCACCAAAAATTTCCTGTGGGACCGCATGTCCCACTTATTCTCCTCTGGATCAGCCACTGAAACGATATATCAAAGTTAATAAAATTAATAGCATTTTTTATTCAAGATCTTTTCATTCAATGCGGACATTTTTTATTTGCGGATACGGTAACTTTTTTATTTGTAAGCTCATATTCGACAGCGGTTGTAGCCAATTAAATTTGACGCAGCTTAAAAGTTTATGTCAATTAGTCCCGTTCGGGTATAAGATAAATTACCGGATCTTTAAGAAATGGGCCAAAATCACATCATTTTTTATGGATTTCAGGGATATATCTGAAGGAATGGTTGGTGCTCGAGGATTCGTCGCCAATTATGCACTGCTTGTAACGTGGGAACGAATGGGTTACGGTGGTTCACCAAAATACACCAATCCCAGCATGTATGATGACGTCAAACAATGGGTAAACGTTCATTTTTTCTAATTCAAGTTTTTAATTTTCAATGTTAGATTAGCCTATGATACTTTAAGGGGCGTCCAGGTTTCTGGTTGGTCCACAAAAGAGTAGTTTTTAGATTCTAGATTACATTTTTTGCTTAGGCTTACGATTACGCTTAGGAATACATTTTTGCAACGTTTAGGCTTCGGCTTAGGCTTAGAAATGCGCTTGATCTACTGTTACTCCCTTAAAGTAATATTGGCCGTTAGATTTATGAGTATAACAGTTTTATCCAAAACTGTCACTAAATAAATCTATTTGTTCAGCTCAAGCCGCGTATTCTCAAATGTGTGTAGAACCAATCAACAGTTGCTGATACAGGTCTCGTTACTATCGAACAAGTAGATCGTAAGTGTGAAAACCTGTCGCTAACTGGTAATAAGTGATTGTACATTACACATTTGAGAATATGGGCACAGAGCAAAATGTTTTGTTATGCGTTGGGCGACAACAGGATAAACTGCAGTCTTACTGTAAAATATTAGAAACCGCTTAATTGCAAGGTGATTGCGTGGCTTTCTTGCAAATGAAGCAGTTTTTCAAGGAAGCCTACTCTTTTACAGACCCAGCAGAAACCTGGACCGCTCTAAAAGTAACGTGGCCATCATTATTATTAGAATTATTATTATTATTATTATAATTATTATTATAATTATTGTTGTGGTTGTTGTAGTATTGTTATTATTATATATGTATATATCTGTCCCAACTGTCTCAACTGTCCCATCTGTCCCAACTGTCCAGTCTGTCTCATTTGTCTCATCTGTCCCAAGTGTTCCAACTGTCCCATCTGCCCCAACTTTCCATCTGTCCCAACTGTCCCATCTGTACCGTTTGTCCCAACTGTCCCATCTGTCCCAAGTGTCCCATCTGTCCCAACTGTCCCATTTGTCCCAACTGTCCCATCTGTCCCAATTGTCCTATCTGTCCCAAGTGTCCCAACTGTCCCATCTGCCCCATCTGTCCCATGTCTCATCTGTCCCAACTGTCCCGCTGTCCCAATTATATTTGTTAAATGTACTCCTGGTACATTGCTGCCATGGTAAAATGGGACGGGTACTCCTGGTACATTTCTGTCCCGGGAAAATGGGACGACCTTTAAAGTAACATTGGCTATTATCATTATTTAAGCAAAACACATATCAGATGGTAATTGCAACTGATGAAACTCGATCATTTACAATATTCAATTACGCAAATATTAATTGGACATCTTCAACAGCCGCTGGTGCACCGTTTGGACGCGGCGGATTGCAGTCTGCAATAGTTGGTAAGGGTTCCCGAAATGGACAACATATATTGAGTTGAGTTCGGGTTGGCTAATATCAAACTGAAAGATTTAACTCACTGTACCATGAATATACCTGTTTCGTATAAGAACAAATTTCAAGCCAGGATTCAAATCGCAATCACCCGGCTGGGAGGCGTTTATCATCACCACTCAACTACAGATTTCTCAAAGTTGCTCAGAGTCTACTGTATGGTGAGACTCTATTAATAGGACAAGGAAGAAAATATTAAGGTTAAGTTTAGGCCTTTTTCAGAGTGTTTTCTCTACTGTGGCAAGCTTAGTAATTATAGACTTGTTTATGTTTTATTAAATTTTATAAACCACGGCTTGACCGTCGGAAATTACATCATTTTTGGTGGATTGATTAGGTTTTAACGGTGGCAACAACACTGGATTCTACGAAATGCCATACAGTGGCGAAGGCAACACATATAAGCTGTCACAGTATGGTTCGTCAGGAATCGCAGGACGATGGCTTGCCAAAACATACGATGATATTACATACGGAGGTTGCACCAATGCAAGTACAGGTAAAAATCACGGCCGGCCTGGAGCTAAAAATCAGCCTTGGCAATTTAATATAGGCCGACAAGCTCATTACTAAGAGCCATTTCACTGTAAATTCCAATGAGTTGGTTAATCAACTCAGGCGGAAAGTTAGTTATTTCTGAGTAAATAACAGTAAACTTTAACTCACTCTGAGTTGACTTGATTCTCACTGTGAGTTGATTTGACTCCGGGTGAGTTGCTTAACTAAATCAGAATGAGTTGAATCAACTCAGAATTCTGAGTTCTGAAAGTCTTAACTCAGACTGAGTGATTCAACTCATTCTGAGTTAAAATCAACTCACTGGAATTTACAGTGTTCGAACATTTATGTTAAATGAAAATTTAAAATCTTCAATTGAACTCATAAAAAATCTTACATATTTTCAGTTTCAGCTAAACTTATCGAACTCTTAGATACACATAATTTCTGCGCTGCACTTGTTTGATAAACGAAAAATAAGTTTACTTATTAAACTCGTGTTAAACTTAAAAACATGTTAAAACCTGACAGTTCTAGTTTAGTTTAGTCCGTCCAGCTATTTAAGTTTTACTGAAACTAATATTCAAGATTAGTTAAAATATATTTCAACTTTAAGTTTTTAGACAGTATCAGCGAATATTTTCATACACCAAGTCTCGCAAGTAGGCACAGGATGCTCAGGTTGAAATGTTTTCAAGAAGTACATACCAATAACAATTTTGGTTATCGTTTAAAACTTTGATCAGGTTCCCCAAAATGTTGCTGGATGGGTGAGCTTGCATACCAACTCTTGTTGTGAGTTGGTTACGCGCGAACATTAAATTAAACAACATTTCAAGATGTTGAATAAATATTTTCAGGTCGGCTTCAAATGGAAGAAACGTATTTACCAATGATCGGCGGATATTCGGTCAACGTTACCGGCCCATGCTTTTCACCAGACGATGATATCAAACTCCAAGCAGAAGAAACTGTTGATTGCGTTCCGGTAAACATTTCAGCTTCCGAAATGGTTTTTGAAAAATGAAATTAAAACGTGGGGCAGCCGCGAGTTGCAGCCGTAAAAATTTCAAAAAAAACGAAAGAAAGGAAAAAACAGCCGAAAAATACAAAAAAACGAAGAAAGGAAAAAACAACCAAAAACAAAAAAACCAAAAAAAAAAAAAAACAACAAAAAAAAAAAAAACAAAAAAAAAAAAAAAAAAAACCGAAAAATAAAAAAAAAAAAAAAAGAAAAAAAAAAAAAAACAAAAAAATAAAAGAAAAAAAAAGAAAAAAACAGCCAAAAAAACACAAAAAATTTACAAATTAAAATACTGAAATTAAATGAAAAAGGTTGGCTTCGTTTTGTTAAAGATTCATCTGGCGGCATTTGCCGAAAAATGGTTGCATTTTGAAAATTTTTGCACATTTGTCATTTGCGTATTTGTAAACCGTTGGTCGAATGCCAGAATGATTATTTGATCGCGTCTTATTAAATCGTGGTCAGATGACGATAATTTTACGTTTTTCGACTCTGAGTTCGACAAACTGTGTCAAATGGTGCATAAATTTGTTGAACTTGTTCACAAACAAACATTTCGCTTCCAAAATGCTGACTTTGGGACCGAAAATGGAACGTTTTGAAAATTAAATTTCGATGCGGAATAATTAAGGCATGTATGAGAAGCTCAAATATGTAAAAAAATTCAAAATATGACCGTTTTAACCAAATATGCCGACTTGTGGCACTGAACGAAAAGAGTCAAAACTAGGGAAAGTAAAGATGGTCACTAAAGGCGCAGGTAATGTAGCAGGTCACATGTAATCGGCAGAGTAAAGAATCAACCAATTTCTGACGGTGTCGTATTTTTGCGAAAAAAACGCAAAATTAGTTGGCTCTGGTTATAAAAAACCTGTTTTACAAGATTAATTTGCTAAATTACGTCGCACGTATATAACACCCAAAGCCATCCTAAAAACCATGTACCTACTTATGATACCCAAGAATCAGTGTAATACCTTTTGAAACACAAGTTTAGTTTCAAATTTTAATACAAAGATTTGAGTTCCGAAAACACCCGTACAATAAACAATATTTTGTTATGAAAACTGAAAATTTGAAATTTTTTTCACACGGAGATTAAGTAATTTTTAGAAAAAAAAAACATTTATTTTTCAATGCCTGTGAAATTTTAGATTAACTCGTTCAAAGCGCGATGTTCGATCCCAATTGGAGCGATATTTTTAATCGGACCAACGGATTGTAAATTGTCTACTGACGGCGGGCGGCAGTATAATTTTTGGACAACGTGTTATTTAGGTAAAGTCCGACGCCATTTCAATGTTATGTTTTAAAATTTGGACCTCAAAAGTAATGCTAAAATTTCAATCTGGTCGATTGACTATCAAAAATTTTTTATCTTTTGTTAAATTTTTCTGATCCCCAGCTTTAATATTCCAGCCATAATTTTTAGTTCCACCAGTTGTCCAAGAAACGCGAGTTGAACTGTTGTCTGATGAAAATAACAGCGAGGAGTTGAATACACAATGGAACTCACCAAACGCTCAACAATTAACGTTAGCTTGGGATGCAGTGAACATTACCACTTTACACGACGCGTCTATTGATATTGTGTTATGGGGATATTGGGAGAATTTGCGTGACCGAGATTTCGTGGAGGTAAAATGGGTTAATTTGGTAATTTGAGAGAATTTGTTGTAACCAGGCGAGTTGCCAGAGGTCAATTTAAAGGAACCGCACCAACGGTTGTAAACATTTGTTTCGGCCAGTCTCGTAGCCAGCGTAGTGAACGAAAACCCAGGTATGACCCTACTGAAAATTTGTTAGCACCAAAAGCAGTGTGAACTGGCTATGGGCCTGAGTCCAGAAGACTACGACCAATTCGAAATCATAGATACGCGCCTAAAAATATCATGTTTAGTGCCGTGAATGACGTCATAATTGTTTAAGATTGGTTCAATTGCTCGAAACCTTCCAAACAACGGCCGATATACATTTGTTCCTAGCAAGATTGATCATTCGAATACGCTAGACAAAGCGTGGGAAAAATTTACTGTCGGTTTCGTTCAAGTTCGAGTTTCCCACGACTGGGAAATGACTGAATTGGGAAGTGGGTGAGCATTAGCGGATCCCGAAGGGGAGGCAAAGGGGCGTACGGCCCCCGTCAGCTAATTTTTGTGATAAAATTATAAGGTCATGGGTGGGTGCGCAAACCACTGCACTATAGAGTGCTTTTAAAATTGGCAAAAAATAAAGAAACATATAGGAATAATTACAATAACATTAAAATTCACTAATTTTGAAGACGTTAATATATACTTTTTACAATTATGCATGTAAATTATCACAGATTCTACCTGTTGTTAATATAAAAATTTCTGCGTTGAAAGCCAAGCGAAATGTAAGCGGAAAAGTTGGCGATCAAAGGTGAAATAAGAAACCAAACGCAATTTAAGCACTGAATCTTAAAATACAAAATTTCGATTTTTATTTTGTGAATCGTTTTGGCCAAATTACCAATTAACACAGTCATAAATATGCTTAATTGTTTTCAAAAGAGACGAAAACTCAGAAATCGAAACTGGTACGAGCTTGCAATCGTTGAAACCAAACGGCGCCTGAGGTCTCAACCCCTTAAAAATGTTTGTCGTCCTTATAAAACATTCCAGGTCGTTTTTATAAGTTATTTGTAAACTTTTCAATGTCCCTGAAAAAAATTTATCAATTTGAGTCAAAAATTTTGATGCATAAATAATTCCAATTTTCTTATTGAAACCAGGATGTGGTGGTCGAAAATGACGTCATTTGGCTGGTATTTTCGCGACCAATGGAACTCGGTTCATGGTTCCAGCTGGGCCAACATCATGTGTGTTTCTTGGTACGAACTCGACGGACGACTACCCAGCTATTGGAGACGGATCGAAGAAACTGATTCATGCCCGTGTACCCTTGAGCAAGCCGTCGTGGACAATGGTCAATTTGTTCCGGTGCCGGATTGTAATATGTTTGGCGATGCGCGATGTCCTCGAGTGACCGGTGCTGCCCATTGTATCATGTCGACGTGGAGTTTGTAAGATTTAGCCATAAAACATACTTAGTCAAAGGTTCATATTCTCAAATGCATATAGCACTTATTACCATTTAGTAATAGGTTTTTAAACTACGAACTGATGCAATTGCAGATCTTAAAATTTCTACAGAAATAAAATAAATCGAATGTGATAAATGTGCTGAATGTCAAGCCTCATAATTCGCTGGTTCGAAAGTTACAAGACTTATTACCGACTGGTAATAGATGCTACACGCACTGTAGATTCCAGTGAGTTGATTTTAACTCAGAATGAGATGAACCCACTCAGAAACCTGAGCTCTGAATTAGGTCTTTCAGAACTCAGTATTCGGAATTGAATGAATTCATTCTGAGTTAATTAATCAACTAACCCGGAACGAAATAACCAGAAATGACTATTAATTCGCACTCTGAGTTTATTAATCAACTCAGCTGAATTTACAGTTCACATTTGAGAATATCTGCTGAGATTTCAATAAAAATATTATCTTAAATGATAAAATCTTACAGTTTAATGGTAACGCTGGAGCTGGGTTGTTTAGGGACAAAACACCTTTACCCTCGGAAATTTTTTATGCGCTGGTTTTTAGATATTTTTTAGTTTGAAACACTAACAAATCATTTTTTCAAAATTATTTATATACAATGTAAAATAGACACCTTTGCAAAATCCTTGCAACGCGAAAATGTATTTATTGGTATATTTTTTAAAATTATTGGTCAGATAAATTCAGTTCGCTTTGTCGTTTTTCAGAAGTAACGGCGGTGGCCAAACGTGTTGTTACTCGCCCGAAGGCTGGTTGATGTTTTCACAGGACTACGAAGCGAACTCGGACTATCAACGCTTCTACGGCGCCGGCACTCCAAGTCGGTCCCATTTATTTGGGACCGAGCCATATATTAAGCCATCTTTTGTGCCGACCCTGTCGTATTTCTATCGTGATGTATATCCGTATGAACTATGTTGTCAATGGGCAAATCATTGTGAATTTTACTACTGGAGACGTGAATCGTCAGGGTGTCAAAATTATCAACCCTCCGTTACTGGTAAAGCTTCAAAATCAGCCAACCAGTCTTTGGCCATGGGGGACCAGATGAACCAAACCCCCTTTCAAAATTTTTTCAATCATTTCAAGAAATAGTTCGAACCGCAAGCTTTAAGTCATATCAACTCCGTACATTTTTCTCGTATAATATTTTGGCACATATTTGCACGCTGAGCTGTCTACGGACCGGATAATCCAATAGGTTTTGTTGATGTGATCCTCATGCAAAATTAATACCAAAACAAACTGAGGTCAGCGGTTTTAAAAAGTCGATTTACGCCGAAACCAAAACTAAAAACTGACTGAAAATTTGAGAAAATTTCAACGCTTATATACTGCTAGAAACAGAGCAAATACATTGCGCTACAACAGATAAATAAGTCACTAATCTGTAATAATTGAAAATGTTTCAAAGTATCAGAATTGCGTATATTGCGGTTGTTTTCACCGATATTTTGTACATTCTGAACGTCACAGTGATCATAGACAAAGTGTAAATGCAACTTGGACCTTAAACTTAATTGCGGGTGGCGTTTAACAAAGCATTCGGTAATTTTAAGCCACGATAACGACTTCGAACACTTCATAATTAATATTTAGTGGAACAAACGGCATTTTGACGTAAAATTTGCACAGTTCAGTTAAAATATACAAATAAATAAATGTCTGACGAATAAAAACATAAATAAAATAGTAAAAATATATTAAAGAATACACTGCAATTGCTGATTTTAGTTGTTAATGTTTAATATTAATTTTAGCATTCGTATTTGGAAACGGGCATTTTATTACGTACGACGGCGTGGAATATACGTTTGGCGGAAATGGATTTTACATTTTAACTGCAATCGAGTCTGAATATCATGGTTTGATGGTTCAAGCGCAAATGGAACAGCGACCAAGTGAACGAGGTAAGACATTTTTAGACCTGTATTCATATTCAAATTTTAGTCAATGGTAGGGCGGATCAAATGTGAAAAATGTGGCAAGATTTTGAAGTTTTCTATTGGCCGGTTCGAATTTCATTAGGAAAAAATTTAAGTTTGTGTTTTTAATCGTCCAGCATCACGTGTACTTTATTGATCCGAATAAGAAAGGGGTAATAAGAGGTTGGTCCCCAATTTGAGTCTCTATCATTAGGAGCCCGTATCCCTAATAAGAGTCCGTAAGCGGATAGAATCTCTGAGCCCTGATTAGAGCCCATATTTGCTAATTATTCCTAATTATAGTGCATTATGACTCCGGGACCAAATAAAGTTGAGTTCGAATCTTTAAAGCGTACTTATGATTTGAAAGAACATTAGTAAATATGACATTGCATTATCGCTTAAGTTTTTGATTCAAGACAAACAGGGTGCAATCAAAATTATAAAATACAGGAACCGGAACTGGAAAGGTAAAAAATGCCGGAACCGGAGCCGGAAAGGAAAAATAAAAACACTTGTTACCGAAAATTTATTTTTAACGCTATTTTACCGCTTTTAATACTGGAAACACGTCATTTAGAATGCCAAAATCCTGAAACAAATGCAGCAGGTGGAAACATATGATAAATTATGGAGTATGGCAAAAATGGAAAATTTTGGCAATACAGGCTCAGTCAATTTTATTGAAATAAGTTAGAATAATATGCCAATTTTTCTTAAATTTTCGACAGAGACAAAATTTGAATACTGAAAATACCGGAAAATTCCCGTGAAAAAATACCGGATTTTTCACCGGAACCGGAATTCCGGTTGCACCCTAAAGACAAATAAACGTTTAATTCAACGGATAGTCGCAATACCGGATATAAATAACAGTCCGTAACCGAATAACAGAAGGATACCCTCTGGAGAGGCCAAATAATTATCAGTCCCCCCTCTCTTTATTCGAGTCACTACAGTAATGATAAGTCTTGAACAGCTTTCTAACCAGCGAATGTAGAGGTAAAAAATGCAATACATTTTCGTGCAAGATTATTAATCCTGTTTTTTGTGCCTATTTTGATATCCGTAAATTACGAATGTCTTCAGTTTGAACATCAATGAGAATATCGTCACACATTCCGGGCTATGGACATTACAGACAATTTACCATTGTTTCAGGATCAACGGAACTGTCGGTGGTAACCGGAATCGCGGCACAAAACAACGGATCTGCCATAGTTGAAGTGTACGTCCGCAAAGATTTCCGACGCTGGGCGTATAAAATGGACGTTTACGTTTGGGGATTCCATGTTTATTTCGACCGCGAATTTAAGAAACTTCAATTTGGCCAAGGTAACGGGTGTATTTTAGCATTGTAAATGTTAAATTTAACCAAGCAGACTTTATAATAGCAACCAAAAAATACTAAAAAGAAAACAAAAACAAAAAAATAAAAAGATGTCTGGGTTAATTACTTTAGACTTTGTGTTTATCTAATTTCGGCATATGATACATAGCTGATGTCCCAGCAAAGGAATATTGATTAGTAATACTAAAATAACGCTTTCTCGCAGTGTAACTCAAATGAACAAAGATTATTATTCAAAGACAGATTTCGGTTTCAACCGCGCATTTAAGATATAAACAGGTTCAAGACCATGAAAACAAGTTTAATGTTAAAATTGCGTTTGGCTTATCACTCGCTTCTGTGAAGAAGTTTCTTTCACTGTTATATATGGATCGCATTTAGGTAAACGTCCGTTGTTGGATTCGCTGCTGCCCCCCTGGTCATCATATCAATGTTCACCGAGTGGATCCAGAAATACCTGACGGTGGGGTCTGGCAAAAGTTATGAAACGCCATTTTTACTGTACGCTATATATGTGTCAAGGTGGAAAATTTAAAGGTCGGGACCTTACCATTTTATCACAAATTTGTTTTTAAATCGGGGGGCGTATGACTGCTACTGCCCCCCATTCTAGATCCGCTTGTGTTATTTCAGGTATAACACTATACAATCCACCAGATGTATTAAACACGTCGGTTGTCTGGATTTATTTTAAATCCCGGATCGCTGTGAGAGTTGCTGAAGATCACGGGGCGTTGAATGCTCAAATTATCATACCATATACCGTCAACCAGACTCCAAAAAAGGTTAGTTTGCGTTTTGACTGGGCGAGTTTTTGTTGCTAAAACTTGAAAATATGATGAAAATCAGCGAAACTATGTCTTATATTTTACACTGTTAATATTTATGTTAAAAAATTGTAAAATCAATGTGTTTCTAACGTTAGTTTACTAACATATTTAGAAAGAATATATGTGAAAACTTTCAGAATTGATGTCTGGAATTCAAGACATATATGTCAGCAGATGATACAAATGTGCTGAAATTTTCAAACATTACTTCTTAATTGGTCCAACGAAAAGAAGAGATGTCTATTGTTTTTCTGTGAAATCGCAATAGAGTAGCTAACGCTTAAGACTAATTTTCTGCTTCGGCGTACGCTTATAGGCTCAGCTTTACGTCCAGGCTTAAGCTTATAGGCTTAGGTTTAAGAATATACATATGCTACTGTTACGGCCCTGTTCTATACATTGATCAATAAATGTAAGACATTTTGTCCTGTGGGTAGAGCAATTGAAAAATTTGTGTTACGATTTGAAATTTGCCAGAATCTCGACTCCATCCCTGGCAAAAATCTAATCAGCAACTGGCATCGACCGGTGACACCGGGAGACGAACAGTACACCATGTGTAGCCATGACCATTTTACTCACGGCCTCGTTGGCGTCTACAACGGAAATCCCGACGATGACCTCAGAAGTCCTTCGTGCGCTGAGTTTAGGGTCAGTCAACCGAGTCCACGGCCGGATGAAATCAGACATTTGCATCGAAATTTTGGCGAAACTTGTAAGTCTTCATGACATGGACCAGCTCGAAACATTAACTTGTGGGAATTGAACGAATTGGATAAAATCTAAATCGATAAAGCCCCATTCACACGTGCAACTTTGTGCAGCGAGAAATCGCAGCTGCAACTTGCACGAAATACTTGCAGCTGCAAGTATTTGCAAGTAATCATCACTTTCATTCTAAATCTTGACATGAATATATAGGAATAATTTGCAGATTTCTGCAATAAATATAACACAGACCTATGACTTAATTTTTGGCGTACATTCATTCATCGCGAATAATTTGCAGCTGCAAGTTCTTCGAATAAATTTTCTAACAAAACTTGCAACTGCAAGTTTCAGCTGGAAGAAACATTTACGCGTTAAGAAGGATTTACTCGAAAGACATGAATATATAGGAATAATTTGCAGATTTCTGCAATAAATATAAAGCAGACCTATGAATTAATTTTTGTCGTACATTCATTCATCGCGAATAATTTGCAGCTGCAAGTTCTTCAAATAAATTTTCTAACAAAACTTGAGCTGCAAGTTTCAGCTGGAAGAAACATTTACGCGTTAAGAAGGATTTACTCGAAATTTTATGACTTGAAAACGCTTTGATACCGATACACTTTCTATTTAGTGCTGAAAAACCGGAAACCGTGTCTAAAGATATATGTACAATAATGTCACAAGCAGGGTTTAACCACTAAAACAAGACATAATTGTTTCAAATTAAAGGCCGGGAAAAAGGACACGCCACTTGAGTTTTCCTACAATTATTCCCACTTAGCGGATTCACGAACCGAATGGAATTCCTACAGTTCTGGCTCCCACGCACTACAATCGCACCGATAGCTACCAGATTGCCTGGGGGAAGCTCAGCCTCTATCTGGCAAAATTTCGCCTCCCTAGAAAAGTTTTAGCCCTGCTGGTAAGTCATGCGAATGCGAATTCTACAATATGTCCCTTGTTTAAGCTGTTTTGCCCCCCCGTCGAACATTCTGAGCTGGCTACTGTGTGGACTATTTACAGGGCGTGTGACAGCGGACACATCAAGAATCTTATTCAATCCAAAACGCCAACCGTTATATAATCCGTTACGATTCGTGCAGAAGCAATATCCTATCATTACAGATCCGTGGTCAGAGTTGCAGCGCACTCTTCCTGCGCGTCACATTTCACATATTAATGTACGTTCGCTAACAAGCCAAACACAATTTTAGTGGTTCAAGTCTTAAATAGAAAATTTTGGTTTTGATCTCTAATGCGGAAGCGGAGGCCTTTATGGCCCTTGTAAATCCACTATGTTATAAGTTGGCTAGGCTGGGGGTACGATGGTTCTTGGTCCTGAGTGCTTGCAGCTGAAAATCATGGCGTTTTCACGAGGGTTCAATCCCATGGTCCATGGCTGACGAATTCTCAGTCCAGAGCGCTACCACTAAGCACGCCACTTCACTGTCAACTGCTGAGGTTTTCTGTTTTTGTGCCTTATAAGTGTAAGCATGTAAAAGACATGCTTATCCTGGTGCATAATCAATATATGCAATGCACATTGTATAATATGCTTTCGGTAGCATGCGCTCGATATATAGTCGACGAAAACGGTAGTTGGGGAGACGGGCTGCGTGGCGCAGCGGTAAAGCGCTTGCCTCGGAACCCTAAGGTCCCTAGCTCAATTCTCGCTGTATATGCCTACTTTTCCAGCTGCCAGCTGCTTTGTGAAAAAGGTCTGAAGTCCCGGTTCCTACCTACACTGACAATACGAACCTCAACGTTTACGCTCATGAATCTTTGATGTTCAATTGTTTGACGCTGCTGCATGCATATGAAGGCACCACATATGTATCGGCATGCTACTGACAAGTAGCATCAGAATAAGGCTTTATATGCCTTCATGCATCTGCATATCACACGCCAGTACAGTGTAAATCCGAGTGAGTTGATTTTAACTCAGAATGAGTTGAATCACTCAGTCTGAGTTAGGACTTTCAGAACTCAGAATTCTGAGTTGATTCAATTCATTCTGATTTAGTTAAGCAACACATCCGGAGTCAACTCAACTCAGAGTGAGAATCAATTCAACACAGAGTGAGTTAATGTTAACTGTTATTAACTCAGAAATAACTAACTCGCTAGCTGAATTGATTAATCAACTCATTGGAATTTACAGAGTAACCGTATAAGAAATCGACAAATATTACTTTGAGGGGCGTAACCAAAGTACAAGCTTATTCTTTCCTAAGCTTAAGCCACAGTATAAAATAAGTCCAATCAAGAAAAAGTATTCAAAAGGTTAAGCTTAGTCTATTATATTCCCGCAAAAAATTATTCGCCCCTCAGAGTAGCATGGGTCGGCTAAGAAATCTATTTCATGACGTCAAATACAGAATGTTGTTGTTGTTGTTGTTGGTCTGTTAATTAATTTATATCAAACTGACTTTATTGTAATGTTTTTAAATTAATTTTTACAGAAAACGTGTCACGGATCAAAAACGTGCGAATTTGACTTCCTCGTTACCGGAAGCGAAAATTTTGCAAGCGCAACGTTGCGAAACTACGCTGCATTTACAAATATTAAAAGGATAACATCAATTAAAAGTACGATTAACGGCCCCACCAAATGAAATATATTTTAATAGATGTCATTTCAAGGCCTACAACCTGCTATTCGAAGTTTATTTTTGACATAAACTATTAATCGGAAGTAATGGAAGTTCGGTAATTTAAAATAAAGTACCTTAATAAAATAAAAAAGGTAACATATTGTTCTGAGAACTAAAATTAAAGCGAAATAATAGCGGCACATGTCACTTTTACACAAAATAAATTTTCTTAAATTCAAGAAATATTGTCTGAAATTTAAGACAATTATGTCTTAATACGGACTCGAGACATATATGTCTTGAATTCCACACTTTTATTTCGTAAATTTTTCAGATATATGGGCTTGAAAATTTTCAAACTTAAAAGTCTGAACTTTAAGACTTTGATTTATGAGCGATAAAGACAATTTCTGAAACCTGAAATAAAAGACATTTATGTCTTAAAAATTTAATAAAGTACTGGTCTTGAATTTTTGAAACTATTTTTTGTGTAGCTGCTAGCCATTTGTTCAAATTATCACTCTAATATCAACCAAAATGGTACAACTTCCACAATATCATGCGTATACAAAGTACATTTTTTGGAGAAAAGATAAAGGACACTGAACCGTTTTTGGTGTAGATGTTTGCCACTGAAGCATTTTCACTTCACACGCCGCCGCCCCTGACTCTTTCCCAAGCTACGTAGTGCACAGTATTAATGTATGGCTCGTGCATTTTACTTTCTGGTAAAGTATTTTATATTTATTAGTAAAAATTTGAATAATTTCACATTTTTTAAAATATCCACTCTGCGTGGCATTGAGAGTGAACCATTTTTTGTTGGACTATAATAGACCTCAAGCTATAGAGTATGTTTGTTTAGGCTTAGACTTAGGTAGAGGAATATGCTTTTTATACTGTTACGTCTCTCAAAGTAAACCATTGAGACGTCTGCGTAATCTGTATCATTCGAAACATTACAATCTGAGTCCGGAGCCGCTCGACCAGTATGGCGCCACCCTTAGATTTGAGGAGGTATCCAGTGTTTGCTCGTAATAGTACATTTATGCACCGGTTTATATTTCAGCTCAAAGTTGTGGTCCCCTGCAAAAGAACGAAGGCATACTGAAATTCCCAAAACAGAACAATTATTTAGAAGGCGCTGTGGTCAAATTTACCTGCCAACCGGAATACTTTCTGCACGGAACCGATACAAGGATATGCCGGAACGGAACTTGGTCCGCCGGATGGTGGACGTGGTGCAGAAGTAAGCGGATGTTCGTTTGAAACACAACTGCTGACACCTGAAACTCTGTGAATGCTTATGCAGTAAACACTTCGTATCATAGAAGAATGGAATTGAGTTCAGTAAATGTTTTACATTTGGAACATCATAACTGATTCGAGTAAAAGTCGAACTTGGCCTATGACCAACTGGTGATAAAACTGTTACGCACGTTTGAGAATACGAGAAAATATATTGTTTACTTAATTATTAAAGCCTGATGAATGTATCCAAAAGTCTATTACTGCTATAATGTTGTGCGAAGCATCACTCAAACCTCCAAATCGTGGGGCAGGGTATTCAGGGGACCCATTTTTCGAGTTTGGGCTGTAGCAGAAGTACCCAGCCAAATTCGACGCTAGTTCAACCGTATTTTAGCTAGCAAAAACGCGGTGTATGAGTATAGAAAATATTTTGGTTAATGATACAATGAGTTCATTTTAGAACGTTCAATTGAAGACGGTCTTAAATGGTTTACAAGTTTATTAATTACGGTTTTAATTGTTGCAATAATTGGATGCGTTCTGTGGAACTGTTATTCGGCAAACGTTCGTCGCAACGACAGATTTCGAACTGTCAGGTACGTAAGTTGCCGATCAGAATCCGGTATTACAACACCAATTAAGCATATAAACTTTTAGGTGATTTTTTGGGTTTTCTTCCGACCACCGTTGTTCATAAAAATTGCATTATTTCAAATTTTTGCTATTTTGATGCTTCGTAAATTAATTTCAACTTATCTCTATCTAGTAATGGCAAAATACGCTAATTTTTGATGTCGAATCAATTTGAGCAAATGTCAGTGAAGAGAATAACGCAAGCGGCCAATGCTATTTTTAGGGCCGTAACAGTACGTTGAGCGTATTCCTAAGCCTAAGCGTAGAAACAGAGTATTCCGAAGCTTAAACCTTAGCTTAAACCTAAGCCTATGAAATGTAGTCTAGAATCTAAAGCCTACCCGTTTCCAGACCCGCCAGAAGCCGGGACTGCCCTAAAAGTAATATGAGCCACGCAAACAATTTTTAGTTTTCTCCATTTTGCTTTCTACCGTAAGTATCTAAGGTTGTACTTTCAGACATTTAAAAATTCGACTAAAACGCTCACAAATCGGCAACTCAACACTCGACTGCGCATCACCGGCATGGAAAAATGTATCGAAACTGACGTCAAAAATTTTCGCTAAATCCACATCAGAAGACAGAAACCAAGCCAAGCTGACTACAGAGCAATGTCCAAATGGCACTCTCTGTGGGGCATGGGTATCGGAAGGCACTGCGGAAACGCCAAGCATCCTTGAAACGGAATCAATACGCACTGCTGGGCGCCATAATTCCCAACCGGTTCAACATCAAACACTCGTATGATACATCCAATGAAATGTGACAGACTTTGAGCAAATAACATTGCTAATCGTTGGAATTTCAGCTGAACGACGATCTGGTCGATAAATGCACTACTGAATTTCATGTGACAGTGATTTTTGGCAGAGGCAGCCTAATTCTATACCCCCAGATGGTTCGAAAACCCATTTGCACAGATCGTTTAGAAAAAAGCATCACCGCGAACATGCGTGCGAACAGTGGCCAGCTTGGGAAAGAAGGCGTGGGAAAGAAACAAATCGTGGGAACAATATGCGTGAGAAAAAAGTTTGATTAAAGGCGGTGCAGTGCGGAAAAAAAGTGGTTTTGATGGACAATAACTGTAAAACCAGTGGCAGCGCAAATTGAAAGATTTCTGTACAGAGTATGAAACGTTCAGTATACTATAAGCAACTAAAATGCAAGGTCGGTGATGAATAATTCTTGAAGTTAGATCTCAGATGATACAGAAAATATTCATGTGAAAAAGTGTTAATAACAAGCGGTCGTATCATTTTATATCGTTAGCACCAATGTCAGCTCACCTTGCAGGGGCGGCTAAAAAATTCCAGGAGTGGCACAAGGGTATCCTTTACTGAAGGTTAAAAATTGCCTGGGTTCCAAAATTTTTCTAGGACGGGTTCAGCACCCACTACCGCCATTTCGCTGCGGACCGGTATGGCTTCTGTTTTTGCTGCAATTTAGACATCAACCATGTGATCTCTGGTTTTTGCTGCTTGAAGACGTAGTGCAAATTTATTTACTTTTTTGAATATAAACTGAAAATTTATATTTGCTACACTGTAAATTCCAGTGAGTTGATTTTAACTCAGAATGAGTTGAATCACTCAGTCTGAGTTAGGACTATCAGAACTCACAATTCTGAGTTGATTGCACTCAATCTGATTTAATTAATTAGCTATCCCGGAGTCAACTCAACTCAGACTGAGCCAAAGTTTACTTTTATTAACTCAGAAAAAATAACTTTTCGTCTGAGTTGATGTACTCATTGGAATTTACAGTGTAAGTATTTGCTTTGTATCTCATGCACCGGTTCGCTTGTGTGTTCGCGGACCTACCAGAACTAATGCGACCCCCGAAATGATCGAGTTGGGACGACCCTGTCCCCTGAATATTTTTCTAAAATGATACAAATGCATTTGTGAACAATATATACTTAATGAACAACGGATCCGTGGATTGATAAATTGTAAAAATAGGCTTTGAAATTAAATTTATGCATTTAAAAAGTGAAATATATTCATATTTACAATACTTGTTTATTTTCCAACAAAATGTAAGTTTGGTTGAAGGCAAAAGTTCCTCGTTTGATAAATTAGTATTATTTTTCTAAGCCTAAGCATAAGCATAGGATTTGGTTTATCATAAAAGCCTAAACCTGTAAAATTTATTTATTCATTAATATGTATATTTGACGATAGAAACGTTTTGTGGAATAAAAAAGGATGTACTTATCCTATTATTACCAGAATAGGTACACGCGGTATAAGTAAAGGGGGTTAAGTCGCTTAAAACCCCATTTCATTGTGAAAGTTTTAGCATCGAGCACTTGCAGCGGCAACTTGCAGCTTCAAGCCTTGTTCGAAAACTCCTTGCGAAACAGTGTAGCTGCAAGTTGCAGTTGCAAGTTGTCGATGTATAAATTTTCATGTGCAAATTGCAGTTGCATGTTTTGAATGCTTAAACTTGCACTCGTCAAGTTGGAGCTGTGAGTTCTTGGTGCGAAAACTTTCACACTGTAAACTCCAATGAGTTGACTAATCATTTCAGCTAGCGAGTTGGCTGTTTCTGAACTAATATCAGTACACATTAATTCACTCTGAGTTGAGTTGACTCTGGGTGAGTTGATTAATTAACTCAGAATGAATTGAATCAACTCAAATTTCTGAGTTCTGAAAGTCCTAACTCAGACTGAATGATTCAACTCATTGTGAGTTAAAATCATCTCACTGAAATTTGCAGTGCACGTGTGAATGCGTAGTTTTAGCATTTGTTACTTTGATTCGTTGTTGGTTATTAGCAGATTTCAGTTCTCGTACAATTTCGCAAAATTTAAAGTTAATACTTAGACACTTCAGCCTTAGGCTTCAGATTAAGGCTCAGGTTAACGTTTGGGGTTAGTGTTTGGCAAAGTTAAACATTTTCCTAAAAATAAACATGAACCTGAGTGTAAATATTGCGGAGTGTACAAGAGCTTTGATTTCTAAATCACTGTTCTGAGCACACCGCTTGAGTCACGTGTTGACGTCGAGTCGACTTGACCATTGGACTTCTTCGACTGGTATTCATCTCACAACCAGATGTAGTCGTACCGCTTTGTCGCGCAACGCCTGGTCGACATTGAAACATTCGTGCAAGTAGCGTTCGTGCACACTGGCGAAAATTAGCCGACGCAATGTTGAAAAGTGCAAAATTAATTGCAAAATTTAAATAATACAACGCTGTCGATGTCCGCACTGCAATATACACCCAATCATTTGCGGTTGTATGTTTTCCATGAAGAGTTTTAGCGCAAACTTCAAGTAAACTTGTTACATTATGTGGTAAGTTTAAGCTTGCAAATACGGTTGACACTAAAATTAACATTCGCGTTGTTTTCCATTCTTTTGTTACGCGGCTCCGTGCGTCGCTTGTTCGTCCGTTTGAAGCTGGTAACAGCGACGCCACACCGGTAAAGCGTAAACGTGCGCTGGTGCTGTTGCTATTGATGTTGCTGGTATTGATAATGTTGTTGTGATGATTGTTTTTGTTTTTGTTATTATTATTATTATTATTATTATTATTATTATTATTATTATTGTTGTTCTTGTTTTCTTTGTTGTTAGTGTTGGTTTTGGCGACGGTGTTGATGCTGTTGCTGTTGGTTTCATTGCGATGGTTGTGGATGTTGCTTGTGTTGCTGTTATTAATGTTTTCGTTGCTGCTATTTCTATCGCCACTCTTGTTATTGTTGTTGGTGTTCATTGCAATTATGTTGCTGGTATTATTGTTGCCTTTTTTGCTGCTTTTATGGTTGTTTTTGTTGTTGTTGCTATTATTATTATTACTATTATTATTATTGTTGTTGTTGTTATTATTATTGTTTTGGTTCTTGTTGCAATGGCACTTTTTGTTGTCGTTATTGCTGTCTTCGTTATTGTAGCAGCTTTGAATTTGGCCATGTACACATATTTCAGTTCCATCTCTGCTCCCGTATAACTTGTCTTTATACATCGAATTACACTCAGTGTTGTAATAACGGTTTGCTGTATTCATACCAGTTTGAACCTTAGTTTCCCTACCAGCCAATGTGATTTGTTTTGAGGTTCGTCGTACCTTGTTCTCGGGTTCGCAATGCAACCTTATCTTCCGCATATTGGGATCTGGTTGATGACAACCAGTTCTATTTGTAATATTGCATTTTTTGCCTAAATTTTCACAGGCAAACACTCTGTCATGGACTTTGACGTCTCGCTGAAAATATTTCTTGGCTCGGCAATTTTGTGTTGCTAAATTTGAACAGCAAACTTGTTCATTAGTTTCAACGCAACAGCTGTCTTGGGATGAGTCGAAATCGTCAAATGTTGCTGTTGGAGCACTGGGAACCATTATCGTTTGGTTCAGGTCAGATGTGAATTTTGATTGGTTCCCATCAGATGGTAGTAAAGTGTTATTTTTGGTCGAGTTGAGCTCTGAATTTTGTCTATTTTCGTTCATACGATCATGTTTGTATTTTATGCCGGAAATATTATTTGTATTTAGAAACAATTGCGATTCTGTGTTAATATCGCTTGTAACCTGCGAAAGTTGTTGCAGCGAAAAGTTTCGATTAGTTTCAGCCAAACAAATCGAGTCACAGGTTAAATTAATACCGGGTTCGTCTTTAGTTTTGATCCAACCAATAGTTGTACGACTACGCATATTTTTGGAGTTACTCGTTGACCAATCAGCGATACTTTCGTGCTCGTCGTGGTTCAACAGAGTACGGCTGCATTTACTAGAAGATTTAGAGACAATTTCACAAGAAAACAAATCTGCATAATCTGTTTCACAAACCTTTTCCGGTGACTCACAGCCTGAACAAGCAATCAGAGATGAACTTATACGTTTAGTGCTCATTTCGCACGGTTCCAGGGTCGGATACTCGGACAGACGTGGTCTAATAACTTGTGGACTCGGCGCGGATGTTGGTAGCCGACTACATATATGAACACTAAACCAATCGTCTAAAACGGGTACCGGTTCAATGGAAGGGGCTCTATTTCGGTGAAACTCAGCAATGGTTATCGACCGTTTCAGTGAATTTCCGCTCGTTGTTCCATGACCCCCTGAGTCAAATTGAGTGCCGGCTTTAGTTCGGCATCGCAACAGTTGTTTATTAGCGTTAAGCTTGCTCGCTTTCCGGCGACTCTTTAATAATTCTCGAGCGATTCGAACGTTCAAAATTACAATCAGAACAAGCGGAACAATTAACACAACAATTAAATCTAAAATATGAAATACAGACGTTGCCAAATGAGCTGTATCGACCAGTTTGCATACACCCACGCTTCCGACAAATGCGCCATTTTTAAATTTGGTCATTTTTTCAATATCAGCCACCCAAAACGTGCCAAAGTACCAAATCAGCGGCGCTGGCAGGATGTACGCAACCATTTTTCGGGCTCGTTTGCGTGAAGAATAACTCAAATGATGAAACGGATAAATAACAACCATAAATCGTTCGACTGTAAACATCACAACGAGCCACGTTGAAGTCGACGCCGCTATGTTAATAACGTAGATGACACATCGACATATGATCGACGATGTATCAACAATTTGACTCAATCCGGTCCGTTTAGCAAACAGTAAGCTTAACGCCGTTAAAAACGTCGTATCCGACGCTGCTAACGCAGCGAGAAATATGGTGGTCGGCGAACTACGAATTGAAGTTAAACAAAACACTGCAAGGCTGAATAAGTTGCCACAAATTCCGACCACAATTACTCCACCGATCCAAGTAGTTTCAAAGCGGTAATAAGTGTTTGCAACATTTTCACTAATATTCATTATTGTTACTATGTTCGCTGTCGATATCCATTCGATATAATTTGGTTGTAAGCTAAGCGGAACCGGATATATCACCGGAAACGTTTGGTTCATTGTTGAATAGTTTTATGTCGGTAGAATTTTATATTGTTTTTTGTTTGATTATTAGTATCAAAATTATTAGCTACGTAATTTCTGTTTCCGTATCAAAAATGAGTAGCATCTATCGCCAGGTTTAGCTGTATGAGTACTATGTGGAAGGCATGG
This sequence comes from Enoplolaimus lenunculus, assembly GCA_030248215.1. NCBI lineage: Eukaryota > Metazoa > Nematoda > Enoplea > Enoplida > Thoracostomopsidae > Enoplolaimus > Enoplolaimus lenunculus. Next base: position 91,760 of record JASANG010000078.1, read on the forward strand.
ATTGGCAATAAAAACGGTCCAGGTATTTGAATATACCAATAAACCGTAACTGTTACACCACAGTCAAGTAAAAAATACCACTTTGAACACATTATTACCTTCCATTGTCTATTCTTGAATAAATCATGTATATATATAAACTATTTAAGTAAATACAACATTTCTAGTGGAGTATACAAGGGAGGATAGTGTGGATATATCCCCCCGTGAAGTGTCTTGAAACATACTAAAAAGTTACTTTTACAGTCTGTCGGATAACCAGCAAAGGTCAGAAAATTTTCCCGTTCGCTACGATCGCTCGTAAACGAGTTATAATCGGAGTTATCCCACTCGAAAAGAAATATTGGCTACGCCATTGAACATTTCAACTTGTTTGGTTGGTATTTGAATGCGAGTCCGACTATTAAAATGCATCCGAAACCTGAGCTAACTGATTTGATTAACGGTAAGTACTTTGTTCAACGGTACGAAACTAATGTTAAAAAATAGTCACAAACACAATTCAAAACGTCAAATCTAAAGTTTTAAAAGCTAGAAAATTTGAAAAAAAGCGTTTCACTATTAAAAACAGAATTTATTGTGGGTTTTTGGGCATTTCTAAAAATAAACGTTGCTTCAGTGTCTGTCGTCTGAATGTATTATGATCGAGCGGCCCTACACAAAAGCGAATCCTTTTAATAAACTGTACAGTGGCCATGGACGTAGTCCCGTTGCAGCTTAACTTGCTAGTGGGCTAAAACAAGTTTCGGGGGTAACATTCGGTTAACATAAAACGCTATAGAAGTAGGACTAAAATTTCTCGCACTGGGAGCAATATTTTTCTACGGAAGCGAAATCCTGTTCCCTAATGCCGCACCTCTGATTACCTGCTCGCTACACAGCCGTAGTTCCAGTTTTCGCTGGTATGAATTCTGAATAATGGAAACTCTCAGTTGCACGCATCCCGAATATCCGACCCGCGTCGTCCTGCGGACTTGCGAAATGTTCCCGTTTATATCGAAGCGGAATCCGATCCATACGCAAGGGTACATCCGCGGGTATGTAATATAATTGTTGCTTCTAGGACTTGAAGCAGAGTGGAACGTTATACCGGCGAATACACCCGCGGGTAATCGCGAGTCAAGTGAGAAATTTTAGTGGCGGGTGTATCCGCCAGTCAAGATTTGGTATCCCACGGGTCAAAATTTACCATTTTTACTCACGCCAAACCTTTAAAGGTTAAGGTGCAAACACATACGCTATTATCTAAACTAGTCACTAAACGTTGAAAACGCAAAAGTTACCTGCTTAATTTAGTTGGGTTCGAATTTTTGTTGTTTCAATAAGCATTCAGGTGTAAAATTAATTGGATCTATAACGGCAAACTTCAACACAGTGCAAATCGCCAGCGATCTTTTAAATGCTTTTCTAACTTCAGGCGCGGATAAAACGTGGGTCGTGAGTCGTGGGTCGTTTTAGCGTGGGTAAACCCGGGAGTAAAAAAATTTATTTGCGTGACTAAAACGCGGGTTGCGTAAAAAAATCCTTACCAACATCCAGCACTGACTTGAAGATGAAATTAACGCAATTAAAAAAAGTTCGATTTTGTTATAAGACACAAATTAGTGTAGAACATGCGCATCATTATCGCGTAATTATCATAAAATCGTTACAAACACATTTGCATTACCTTAATGAACCGAGTAACGATATATAAATTCATAAAAAATCATAACATCTGAAAATCAGGAACCGTTAGTACAGGTTCGGGCCAAGGTGACCCGGTATATTTCACAGTCCGGTTCCGGTGATAAATGCGGTAATTTGTGCATCGGAAGTTTCCGGTATTTTAGGTATTGAAATTTTTTCAATCAAAAATTTAACAAAACTTGCCATATACAATATATGGTATTGCATTTGCTCGCATTCGTTGCGTTCCTATAGAGGTTATGTTTTTCTTCGGCGTGGAACAATATGTTTATACAGATTTTCTGAAAGAGGTCTTAAGACAAATTGCGACGAAACCGTATAGAAATGTATGATATATGCACACTTAAGTTCTTAACTGCAACGATTTTGTACAGACAAGAATGTTTTGATTCATTGATCACCCACTGGCAACCAACCTAGATTTAACGATGATAGGTGTCAGCTGCAATATTGTCCGGTGTTACATTTTTTACTTAATGGTTTCGTTTGAAAGTTACTGATAAAACGTAAATCGAGCGAGTCATATTTATGCACTGCAAAATAACATAATTGTTGGTAAGAAAATAAAATTTCAGCGGTTGAGCAGCAACGCGGTATAAAATTTTACCCACTTACGCCTGTGGTGTTGATATGCTTTACCAAATAATTTGAATCCGAAACTTTAACGCGTACTTAAATTTTGAAAGTACAATCGTAAGTACAACCTTGTATGATCGCATCAGCTACGGATACAAGACAAATAAACGTTTAATTCAACGGACAGTTGCAGTACCGGATATATATCTGCAACGAAGTTTGGCGGAGCGTGAGTTAAAAATAAATAACAGTCCGTAACCAAATAACAAGGGGGGTACCCTCTGGAGAGGCCAAACAAATATCTTTTAACTGTATCTTTTCATGAATTGATGCAATTTCAACTAAAATACAAGGTGCACGCATGCTATCATGGAATTTTCATTATGAACAACAACAGGAATAAACTCGTCCGCTGTGTTACGTTTTGGTTTTTGGGTAAAAAAACATGCGTCAGATGCCGTTCATGACTTTACAAAACAGACCAAGCGGAATTTAAGCAATTTTAGTAGCATTTAACTGGAAAAAGCTTAACACTTTTTAACAAAACATTTATATTCAGAATGTGAAAAATAATAAACATATGAACATTCATTTTGAAAATGGAAACCTACACCTAAATGTAACATTTACGTTTTATTCTGAAACATCATGAGAGTCTGCCTATATGGCTGTATTTGGGCTGTGAGCCTGTTCTATCAGATTATGCCAAGATCCGCGTAATTTCTTTACTTACGTTCGGCCCTAAATTTCCGTGTACACCTTCCATTTCAAATTCTTAGCATATAATGTACACATACAATACTTGTATTCTTTCAAACTACGCACGCGCGAACAGAGGGGTATTCTAATCGACTGCCCTAGAAAATATTCGGGTGTCGTCGCCACCTTTAAAAATCAGCCAAAACTAAAGCTTTGTATTGAAATTTTTAGCATTTTGTGCAAACAATTCGATTGCTTCTCGTTCGCTTCGGACGTGTGATTCTTTATTTACACTGAATTTACTTTAACTTTCCGGGTTTACCAAATATCAGATTCAGTTCGTGGACTTAACCCAAAACCAAAGCTTGGCCCCGTCAGTTTTAGGCCCCCCGCTACGCTTCTATTTGACACCTTTGGCGAAAAATCGGTCACGTCTTTGTTTCAAACTATAAAGCCAACTTTGAGAAAAATCAGGTTTGACACAAATTATCAAAATTGTTATTATTTTTATATTTTTTTTTATTTTAAAACATTTCAAAGTTTTGTTAAAATGAGAAACATTCGTTCATACAGAGTGAGTTTATTGATTACTTGTACGTTTTCTCACCTTAGCCTCATGGGAAATAACAGACCATGATTTAATTGAGTGTCGGCGGATACACAGAAATATGTCCCGGTGGAGTGACACAATGGATACTGTGAAAAACGCTCAGGAGCAAAGCGAGCGAGAAACCGCACGCTATTTTCGTTGCAGAAAAGTAACATTTAATATAAAGTAGCAATTTTACCATTTTTGTAAAAAATATTCTGACGAATGCACGCGCAGAATACAGTAAAGGCAGCCTCGCAAGCGAATCGAGCGAACAGTTAAGGCGTAATTTTTAGTTCTCAAATTTGTAAGATACAATCCTTATCATTTTATTATAAAAAATTTGCTGATGATTGGAGTGAGCCACACCGTTCTTCCTCTGCATCCGGCCGGATTTAATCGCTAGTAACTTTGTGCTTACAGTGGCGCAGCCAAGATGTTTTAATGGGGTGGGGGCAGTGGCGGATCTAGGATCTCAAAATGGGGGGGGGGGCAAAATTTCTCAGGTAATAAACTTACTTTTGACCTTCACACAAACCACGAACTATTGTCACAAAATTGCTAAATATATAATTTTTGTCGAGATGCTGTTGGGGGGGCCACGGCCGGGGTGGCCCCCCATGGATCCGCCATTGGGTGGGGGCTCATGGTAGCGGCACCGGATACAAAAAGAACGGTGGATTTAAACTTTATGGCAATATATCCTATATATAACATATCTCTTGACAAGGTCCAACTGGCTGTTTTCCATCTGGCAATTTCGTTAGCGAAATTTTTCATTTTTTTGCAAAATGCGAAAAACGTTTGAAAATGCCATATACAACTGACAATTTTGTTCTGTAATCGCATTATTACTTCGCGTAGTCTTATACAATTTCGAAAATAACCAAATAATTCTTAACACGGACGCTTTGATATTAAAGGTTAAGAACGGTACCCAGCATACAACATATATATTTGACCAGTTTGGGAACCCTGTCAAATTTTTTGGGGGAAGGGGCAAACCCTCTGGGTGTTTTGTGTGTACACTAAAGGCAGCCAATGTATAGAACAGGGTCGTAACAGTAGTATAAGCATATCTCAATAAGACTACGCCTAAGCATAAGAATGAGCTTACACCTAAGCCTAAGCGTAAGCCTAAGCAAAAAAATTAGTCTAAAGCTGAAGCTGTACTTTATTGCAAGCCCCTAAAACCGCTCCGCTCCTGATTACATTCGACGGCTTTAGGACCGAAGACTCCTGCAACGATTCACGTCACACTTGTCTTGTTAGCTTAATATTGTCAATCAGTTCCAAATGCTTATGTTATTTAATGATACGCTTGGTTAAATATACTCAATCGTTATTGTAATATTTTCAATTTAATAACATAATTGTAATTATATTCATAAAGAGCAACCCATAACACGAGTTGTCTTGTAGTCTGTGGCCCATGTAAAGATCAGGAGTGAACCGTTCTTTACACGAGACCGCAGTAGAATAAACTTAAACTTTAGACTTATTTTTGCTTAGGCTTAGACTTAATAGTCTTAGGAATATGCTTATACTACTCCTTTATGGCTGTTTTGTTTAAAAGAGTCTTTTCCGTTAACTGATGTGTATAGACGTCATAGAAGTAGGCACAAGAACTAATTATTCTGTTATTCAAGCTTTGTAAGTATTGATTGCGTAAGCGGATCGATGTTGCTATAATATACAGTCAAACACGTAATCGCTACAGAAAATTTATATCTCAAACTTGATAAATCGTAGAAGAGACAGCATTTTAGCTGAATTATTTTTTAAATTTTTAAATTTTTAAAATTTAAACGAATTACATTTTAGATGAAATAAACAAATGATTATTTTTTACAGTGTTCATTTGTAAAATCTAGATCAAATCTCTTAGAAATCTCATATGCTGCTGAGGTCACGCATGTCAACGAATTTTCAGCTGTACTGTATAAAATCAAAAACAACACCAGCACAATTGAAATATTTAAGCTGCTATCGAAACCTATTTATATGTAAAATAGGTTCCTATCAAAGTCGTAGACGTTATAAACGTCTTAGGACTGCAGCCTTGGCTTCGGATTGGCCCAGGATTCGATTCAAGCATTGATTTTTCGTATTCTCAAATGTGTATAGCACCCATCACCAGTTAGGTTTTCAAACTAGCGTACTAAAGTCAATCTTAGCTCAAACGAGTAGTATCCATCAAATGCCAAAATTTTCGTCAAATTTCGCCACTTCTCATTGGTTGTTACGAAATTTAAACGACCTATGAGCAACTTTCGATACCTGTAATACATTTGAGTATATGTGCACAGATTTGAGAAAAATAGTTGGTATATTAATAAAAACACACTTTTTCCGCCAGGCAAACGTATTTCAGTTATATATTTTTAATTTGGCCAAATTTACGCCTGTCGACCATAAAACCATTCTGATTACAGTTGGCGATGAGGTTCGAAATGGTTTTTAACCCGTATTCAATGCTCAACGAATCAAACTTGGAATTATAACTGGATTCGTTTTTAGGTTAAGGCACAGGAAGGATAGCTGGACCAATTAAATTCTCTTTCGATTAGTAGATTAAAAAAAGTTTAACTGATACTAAGGAAAAGGATTAATTAATATTTTAGCGTTAACGGGGTTAATTATACTTACGGTATTTTAATTTATTTTTAAAATATAAAACATTTCAGTCAAAATTGTTTGCGATAATGTAATTTATGAATTATATTGCAAAAATAGACACTTTCACTCGACAGCTTTGAAAATTTCGAAAAAAATTACATTGAAATTGTTCGAATATTCAAGTTTGTTTTGGGAAATCCTATAAAAGCCGAGTAGATGGATGCAATACCATTCGGTCGTCGTTTGCTAATGTTTACTATTTAATGAATTCTAGAGCCCATATAAAGAACAGGGCCGGAACAGTAGTATAATCATATTCCTAAAGCCTAAGCCTAAGCCTAAGCCTAAGCCTAAGCCTAAGCCTAAGACTAATCCTAAGCCTAAGCCTGAGCGTATGGATAAGCATATTGCAAAGCCTAAGCCTAAGCAAAAAAATTTGTCTAAAGCTTAAACTGACTCAATTATTGCACCTCCGGAAAACGATCCGGCCCTGTTCTATACATGGGCCAATTATAGAATTGGCAAATACTCAAATATAACAATTATCGCAGCCATAAAGGCAACGAGAACATTAAAAAATATAATTCATTCGGAAACAAACCGTATAATTTAAACAACGATACTAGATAGCAATTCAGATAAAAACTGAACTAGCAACTATAGTCTTCAGGGGCGTGTGCAGATAAAATAGAAGGGATTGTAATTCGGGGTACACGTTACAAATGGGGCAGTTCGGCCACGTTTCGTCCCATTCCACATAATGGGGCCATTGTAGCGAAAAGTTTGCATGGCTGCGTAAGCTCAATGGTTAAACCAGTGGACCGGTACTCAGATGGTCAGAAGATTTTATGACAGTTGGCAGGGAATAATTTTAGTATCGTAGAATTGTTTTGTATCTGCAAATAATTTAACGGAAGTGAACTTACAAACATAGCTACAACCCTGTTTTTATGCGTTAAGTGTATTTTAATATCAGAAAATAAAATTTTTTAAAATCAAAAACAACTTGTACATTCGAAAAATTGCTATTGATATCATTTAAACTTTGTACTACTTGATGGGGCCAAATGCCATATGGAAAATGTTTGTTTGAAGATCTGAGCAAAATTACATAAATAACATATAAAACTCACAGTTAAAAAAGTTTAAAATGTTTTATTTATGATTTATTGAATTTATTTTTTAATAAATTTTTAAACAACTTAAGCTATTAAGTCAGAGGTGACCAACATTTACCACAGCCAACGGAGGTGCATAAGGCGAGTATATGTCAAAGTTACAATAAATTCACTGTTTTTATTAATATAAAACCATATTCACATTCACACATGCAAGTTTTTACTGGAGAACTTGCAGCTGCCACTTGCAGCTACAAGTTTCGTCCGAAATCCCGTTTAAAAACGTGCAGCTGCAAATAATTCATTAAAAACCATAGCTTAGAATTTAGTTCACATATGTGAACAGCCATGCAAGTTCACTGAATTTATTGCAGCCGCTTTCTCATTGGCAGATAAAAAATGCAGTTAAAATTTGAAAATTGCCAGCGACACAAACTTTAATAGAAAACCCGAAAATTTTTACTATTTAATTTGCTCTATGGAACCAAAACCAGAGTTACATATTCGGTACAGCTAGGGGCGTATAAGGAGAATCGCAAAATTGACCTTTTCAGTTTCCATATGCTGGACTCAACTAAAACTACTAGCGAGAATGTCCTTTGGTTGGCTCTGGTTTGCTAAAAAAGTTTCAAGTTCATCGCATCTTAAATTATTTATCCTCGCTGCTCTTAAATGCAATCGCTAGCAGATGCAAATCTTGCCAGCCAGGACATGGCGCTTATAACAGTGATCAAAACCAAAATTTTGCACTAAAATTGCGTTTAGATTCTCGTTCGCTTCTCTATGTTTATCATATTGATCGAGTGTGATAAAGCGTCAGAAATTTCTAGATCCACACTGAATACAACAACCATAACGATAAACGTAGACTATGAAGAGTTTAATTAGGTTTCAAAGTCTTAAATTTTCATGCGAAATAAAACAGTCTGCCTTTCTCGAGGGAACATTTGACACGCAGTGCACCAGACAAATTGGCTCTTTTTTAGGCATTTGCCAAATTTAATATTCCCCAACGGGATAAACCAGAGAATGAGGTTTATGGTGAAACTGGAATCTGACACAGTTGTTCCTGCTTTATTTGTTTAGTCAGAGGCGACAGCCAATCAGAGACAAGATTCAGCGAGAATCGAGGCCAACTCCACAGCCACCGCCCTATTCGTATTCCTTATCGTCAGATTTGAACAATGATCACCGCTAGCGGTCTGTCAATTGTAAGAACCCTATTTTTACTATTTATTTGGTTTTCTGTCCCCACAAATTTCAATTTCTCGCTACGATGCTACAATCAACAAAACAACCAGTTGTATGTTTTTGAAATTTTATAATTTGAATGTCAATTTACTGCAATAACGCATCGAATACGCATCAGCGGTGTAATTTACGTTGACAGTTTAGTGTGAACGTTTGACGAACAAAATAGATGATATTTTTCAAAGGAGGGAGTACTCATGCCTTCACGGCAGCCGGCAAGGTACATCCAGAGGTTCGCATCTGGTTCCGGCAGAAAATTGACATCTGGCTCCTGTGGTTTGGTGGAGGCTCAGGTAACTTCGGTGGTGAAGTTTTTCTTACATTTTTATGAAATTCGTGCCGTTCAATGTGTTTGATTCAACTATTACAGGCTTAATTGCGAAAATTTGTTAAAAAAGCAATTTTAACACAATTTCGGACGAAACATTGTTTATTATTGTTAAAATTAGCAAAATTAACATTATTTTTATTATGTAATTTTAATTTTATTTCCCTTTCGTCGTTGTATCCGGCAAAGTTTGTTGACCTTAAATTCTGGTATATTATCCCTGCTCCAAACATAATTGTTATTATTGTCAGAATTTATACGTTTTGTAAAAGCTGAAACTGGAAAATAGTAGCCGTTAGCTGTGAAATTTCGTTATTCTTAAATTTGGCCCAAAATAGTTAACTTTTCAGTGTTATGAATGAGCAAAATGTTTTACAGCTGTTTAGATGCAATTAGACAACTTCAGAAGTAACATATGTGGCTTATTTTTGCGTATTTTTAATCTTCAAGCAATTATTATCCGGGAAGATTTCATTAGTAACATTTTAAGTACTTTTTTAATGATTAAAATTCGTTTGCTGATAAAAATAATAATCATTCCTTTGAATATACAGTTTGTTGGACCGCATTCAATTCTGGTATATTATCTCCGGTTGCGTCCTGTTAGTAACAGATTGAAGATGTGAGTTGTACGATTTCTCAGCGGCAGATTTATACGTTTTGTAAAAGCTGAAACTGGAAAATAGTAGCCGTTAGCTGTGAAATTTCGTTATTCTTAAATTTGGCCCAAAATAGTTAACTTTTCAGTGTTATGAATGAGCAAAATGTTTTACAGCTGTTTAGATGCAATTAGACAACTTCAGAAGTAACATATGTGGCTTATTTTTGCGTATTTTTAATCTTCAAGCAATTATTATCCGGGAAGATTTCATTAGTAACATTTTAAGTACTTTTTTAATGATTAAAATTCGTTTGCTGATAAAAATAATAATCATTCCTTTGAATATACAGTTTTACTGCACCAAATTGGTGTCAATTTACCGCATTCTACAAGTCGAGTTTGGGCAAACAACATGACAAATACAATAATGGCCAGTAGCCAACTCAGCGTTACTAAAAGTCAAAAATTTTCATAACATTGGTATGTAAGGATTTCAGATGATTTACAAGCATGATGCGATAAAATAACAAACTGAAGTGGTATTTGCGTTAATTTCGACATTACTGAACCAAGTTGAGCAATTGCCAATAGTTGCCAGAGATATTCAGTGTACATATATTCCCTTGTATTACGCTAAGATTCCCAAAGATAACAATTTGTTTTAGTAATAAATTATTGCATAAAATGTGTCTAAAGCCCTATTCACATGTGTAAGTTTTTGCTGCGAGAACTTGCAGTTGTAACAACTTGCAGCTGCAAATTTTGTCCAAAATCCCGTTCAAAAAACTTGCAGCTGCATATAATTCATAATTTGCATTATTCTGCTTTAAATGTAGTAATACTTTAAGATGTCCGAAACAAAAAATGCTAAATATATAAGGACAGTGGGATAATTGTCGTACGATGCCGTCCGGTGCTGTCCAGCGCCGTCTCTTACCATACGGCATCGTACGTGAACCACTCAATTACCATAAAACTAATACTTGCACTGTAAGTTTCAATGAGTTAATTAAGTGAATTAACTCAGGATTATGAGCCCTGATAGTCCTAATTCAGTTCGAGCGATTTAACTCAGTCTGGTGTCGTTTTCCCGTTTGCTTACGATATGCCAATTCTCTACTCCACCAAACTTGACCGTGAGTAATAAATGTAAACACGAATAGGAAAGTAATTAAAAAGTTTGCAATATTTAATGAAAATCAATGTATGGAACCATTGCGCAATCGAAAGTTTACGTTCGACTGCGGTTTTTTGACCAATGCATAAAACAGATCTGAAACAGTAGTATAAACATATTCCTAAGCCTAAGCGTAAAGATAAGTTTACCTTCGACTGCGGTTTTTTGACCAATGCATAAAACAGATCTGAAACAGTAGTATAAACATATTCCTAAGCCTAAGCGTAAAGATAAGTTTACCTTCGACTGCGGTTTTTTGACCAATGCATAAAACAGATCTGTAACAGGAGTATAAACATATTCCTAAGCCTAAGCGTAAAGATAAGTTTACCTTCGACTGCGGTTTTTGACCAATGCATAAAACAGATCTGTAACAGGAGTATAAACATATTCCTAAGCCTAAGCGTAAAGATAACTCTGTGCCTAAGCCTAAATCTAATCCTAAGCAAAAAAATTAGACCAATGCTCAAGCTTACTCTATTCAAGCCCGCGGCGGAAAAAACGGTCAGCTCCTGATCTTTACATGCGAAGGTTTCTTTATTTCAGGTTACTCTAAGGTTTGGAGTTGAGCAGTTAGCGCAGTTCTAAAATTGGAGCAAACACGCAATGCCATGACGTACAGCTTGGCGAACTCTGCAACGCACAGTTGTTCGCATTTGCCAAAATTTCCACTGTCCACACTGTTACTGGTGCGAGTTGCATTATAAGGAATTGTATTAAAATGGCAACATTCTGAATTGACCATAAAATAAGTGATAGCATTCGAAACAAATATTGTCCCAATACCAAAAATCCAAACGAGGATTAACCAAACCACAATTAGTGAACTTGGAATTTACGCAAACGACTTTAAAATCCTGGGCGACAATTAGTCAAACGACCATTTACTGTGACATAATCGTTATCCAATGGACAGTTTGTTCAAACGGCAAAATGTTTCAAATTAATTACCCAAAACGACAATTATCCAAACGCGACAATTAATTAATTGAAATAATTAAATTTAAATTTTCGAACGATGCTGAGCGGCACATCAATTGAAAATATATCTCACCCGGTCACAAACGCTACAATATATCAGTTTCGTTCGACTGTTGCTGAGCGGCTTGATAGCCCACACCATCAATTTTAAGGTTTTCTGCTGGAACCATTGTCGGAAGCTCTTTGGGAGCATTAGCCGTATCTTCAGGGCTATTGTTTGGTTCTTGGAGATGTCCAGTTTGTTTTTTAACGCCTGATTTGGCCAAAATGGAAACCGCTTTGCTAATTGATGACCGTCTACGATTATCTGGTGCTGGAGATGAGTTTTCCAGAGGTTGATTTTCAACCAAATCCAGCTCTTGGTTGCCAGAATTACTCACAGGGCAGTGAGTTGTTTGAGTTAAGCCATCAATTGCTGGGACGGAACGTTGTAGATTTTCCAACTTTTTTGGGCGGCCGTGGTTTTGGTGTGAGGTGAGGTAGGGATTGTTGCCGTCTGTATATTGAGCATTCATAGTAGAAACTTGTCGGTTTGATTTATCTGGGCGGATTTGATGCCTAAAAATTTACTTCAATGCAGATTACGGCCAGCAGTGCCTCCGGATACTCGTGATAAACACAGGAAGAATGGGATATTTTGAACGCGGGTGGTACGCGTGGGTAAAGAGTTTCAAAATGCGGTTAAAACATTTACCAATTTTTATCCATCAAGCAATTGGATGGCATACAACAAATGTATCCGGTTTAGCAATATTATCCCGGTGTTACAACGTTTTACATATGGAATAACGGTTTGGTTTTCCAGGTATCAGGGTTTCAACCGTAGGTCTGCCTACAACAGAAAAATCAGCCGGTAAAGTTCCGTAGGTCTGCCTACAACAGAAAAATCAGCCGGTAAAGTTCCGTAGGTCTGCCTACAACAGAAAAATCAGCCGGTAAAGTTCCGTAGGTCTGCCTACAACAGAAAAATCAGCCGGTAAAGTTCCGTAGGTCTGCCTACAACAGAAAAATCAGCCGGTAAAGTTGCGTAGGTCTGCCTACAACAGAAAAATCAGCCGGTAAAGTTCCGTAGGTCTGCCTACAACAGAAAAATCAGCCGGTAAAGTTCCGTAGGTCTGCCTACAACAGAAAAATCAGCCGGTAAAGTTCCGTAGGTCTGCCTACAACAGAAAAATCAGCCGGTAAAGTTCCGTAGGTCTGCCTACAACAGAAAAATCAGCCGGTAAAGTTCCGTAGGTCTGCCTACAACAGAAAAATCAGCCGGTAAAGTTCCGTAGGTCTGCCTACAACAGAAAAATCAGCCGGTAAAGTTCCGTAGGTCTGCCTACAACAGAAAAATCAGCCGGTAAAGTTCCGTAGGTCTGCCTACAACAGAAAAATCAGCCGGTAAAGTTTTTGCTCGAGGTTACGACAATTTCGATGCTGACATTTTTGTTGTTATTTAAATAAGTTATTTGCGAACACTAAGCTAGTTTGCACTTCGGTGCAATTTTTACTGTTTTGAAGATTTCATAAAAAGAAGTTGAAAAATTTGCTGCAAATCAGTGCAAAAAATATAACAACTTAGACGTTGTTGCGTCTGCGTAATTTTGTTTCACCATCAACTCCGGTTCGGGCATCGGCAAAATTTTGTTGTCGTCCGATTCCGGTATTTTTTACTTCCGGCTGCTCCCTACTCATTGCTAATCGGGTTTGTTGTGACGTGACGCAAAGACAAGCGGTTACATATTCTGGTTAACGCATCAAAGACCTTAGACAAGTTTTTGCTAAACATCGATCAGAAGACAACGGTTGACAAATTCGGGTCGCTGGTGCAGTTGCCGAGAAAAAAATAGAATTTCCGCGAGTAAACCGCGTGCTGGCTAAAAACGGTTCACTAACTGACATCACTGTTTAACCCTTTCTCACATGAATATTTTCTATTTTCCCCGAGACCTACTTTTATGCTAGGTTTCGAAGTCCAGTGACTGGAGTGGGGGGCGTATACCATCACCACTCAGCTATAGGAGCTTGACGCTCGAGCCCGAGGGGCTCTCACGTCTTGTGGTGATTTAGTACTATGTATACGTGTTGCAATTGTTAAACACGGTGCGATATATACTATTTAACGTATATACACTGCTCTGAGTTGCCTACAGCCAACTGAATGTCCGAAAGGGTTAAGACCTATTTGGACTTGGTTTTTGACCAAAAGTTGCCTGTGATAGTTGCAGCTGAAAGTTTTCGCAGCAATACTTGCGCGTGTAAATAATGCTTAAAGGAAGTTAGTTGGTGATAGACGCTACACACATTTGAGAATATTATTAATTTAACTTTGAGAAAATTTGAATTGAAACGTACGATTTTGCACGATAATGACGTATTCGATGCTTTCTTCCGCGAATATTTTGACAATAACACCAAGCGAGAATGCTTGCAATCACGGCTATAAATAACGCAGAAACAACGAGTCCAGTGAACCAGCGGAGACCTTCTTCAAGTTTTCGACCTAAAAAAAGTTTAAGATAATCGTGAGATGTAAGGGTTATATACCATCCCAAAAGTTATGGAAAGCTAAAACAAAAACAACTTTTCAGCCCGTGTATAGATTAGGGCCGAACCATTTTTCGCAAGAGTAAAAGATAAAAGGTTTAGGCTGTTGTTTATTAGGCTTAGGCTAAATCTTAGAAAGTTTCGGCCTTCGCTAAGGCTTAGGAATATGCTTATACGTACTTGCGACCTTCATCTGGACATTAGCCATGTTGGCAGAGGTATCGAATACGAACTTCCTAGGAATTTAATGAAAAACAGTTTATTTTATAGATTTCGATCAGCGGTACCATTTTTAACGCTGCAGGGCCCGCGGTCCAAAAGTTATGGCCCATTCAAGTTTAACTTTGTACTATATAAACCATGTATAAACGCCAACCAAATTTGTATAACGATTAAACCTAATAAAGTTTTGTACTTTACGAACACCGTTGAACTCAGCTCGTCGAGATCTATAGAATAAATGAGTTTTTCTTAAATTCCGTACGTCCACTGGCCATGTTAAGATAATGAATATAAAATAAAATAGACACCTAATAAATACAGTAAATTTTCACAGAGCATTTCTGCTTCTTCAAAAAAAGAGTTGCGTTGGCTGTGATTGAGAATATTCAATTTAAACCCCGAGGTCAAAATTGCGCTAAAGAATATGAATCAGAAATGATTTTAAAGGGAAGTAAAATCCCCATGCCTCGATATCAGTCTATAAGCAAAATATATAACTTTTTTAATTAAGCAGCCCCAAATTGGGTTTGAGTTCTAAAACCCTACGGTTACTTAAGCGAACACTCTACCACTACGCCATGCTGACCTACTCTCCAACTGCGTTCATCGTCGAGTACACATTTACTGACATGTAAGCTACCCGCAAGAATATATACAGTATAATGTACCACACAGCATATACACAAATCTGATATTTCTACAACTCCAACAGTACTCAAAGAACGTTTGTGATGCCATCAAAGACATATTGAATAATTCCGCATTTGTTTCAAAATAATTCGACAATTTCATTTGGGTTTCCCAAACCAAAATCCTGATGATCCCATACCAAATCCCAAAACCGATTCTAAGAATAAGTCACAGCTTACTTCGACACCACGCCCACCAGCCGGGGGACCATGTACCGTTGCGACACGTTCGAGTTTCGTCTCCGTGAAGATAATATTCTGGCTGACACGCGAATCGTACGGTGACGCCGTCCAGATACGTTTCGAATGGCGGAATTTTGATTACTCCTGGGTTTTTTTGTAACGGACCACAACTGATCACTGTAAATAAAAACAAATGTAAGGAAAAGCAACACAACAACAACAACAACAACAACAGCAGAAGCAGCAGCAGCAACAAAAACAACAACAACAACAACAACAACAACAATAACAACAACAGCAACAACAGCAACAACAACAACAACAACAACAACAACAACAACAACAACAACAACAACAACAACAACAACAACAACAACAACAACAACAACAACAACAACAACAACAACAACAACAACAACAACAACAACAACGACAACAACAACAACAACAACAACAACGAAACAACAACAACAACAATAATAATAACAATAATAATAATAATAATAAAAAATAATAATAATGTAATCCGCAAACAGTAAAAGAACGGTGAAAAGGGCGTTGAAAATCGCAATATTATGAATTTTCCTAAAACATTCGGTGGCGACGCAAAATATCCTTGATACTCTTGTATCATACAGTCTTAATATATCTTACATCGCACTCCATCAATGCCTTTAATGTTTTCAAATTGAACTTCATTTTTAAGCGTTGACAGTGCAATTTCTCTTCGGCCGGTCATCAAATAATCATATTCGCACGTCCATCGACCTTGGCAAGTTGCCTAAAACCAAATAATTTGATTAATTTGACCTGTATTAACCCTTTCTCACATGAATATTTTCTATTTGCCTTAAGACTTACTTTTATGCTAGGATTCGAACTCCAGTGAGTGGAGTGGACGTATACCATCACCACTCAGCTATAGGAGCTTGACGCCCGAGCCCGAGGGGGCTCTCACGTCTTGTGGTGATTTAGTACTATGTATACGTGTTGCAATTGTTAAACACGGTGCGATATATACTATTTAAACGTATATACACTGCGCTGAGTTGTCTACAGGCAACTCAATGTGAGAAGAGGTTAAACCATAGGCATAAATTTATGTAAAACACAACACAACTGAACAGAAACGTGAGAACGATTGAATTCCACGAGTCGAGTAACAGCAAATTTCCAAACAGTGGATCATCCAATTGGATACGGAATCCGATCATTGGTATGCAAACAACAGTTGGGAGGCAGTTTAAGAAACATCGCGAGCAAAGCGAGCGAGAAATTTGTGCATTTTTTGCATTAATTGAAACTGTAGCGAAAGTTTAGTTTTGCCGGCGTTTTTCGCATTTTTCTAAGATTTTCGATCGAGAGCCGAGTCATTTGTATTTACTACGAGCCTGTGGTTGAATAACTTCTTTAAACGCGTTCATCAGGAGTTGGATATATATTTGTAACATCGGTCAATGTTAATTTTAGGGGCGTAACAGTAGATTAAGCGTATTCCTAAGCCTAAGACTAAGCATAAGAGTTGCAAAAATGTGTTCATAAGATTAAGCTTAAGCTTAAGCCTAAGCTTAAGCTTAAGCCTAAGCTTAAGCCTAAGCCTAAGCAAAAAACTGTAATCTACAATCTAAACGCACTCTTTGATAGACCCACCAGAAACCATTACTCCCCTTAGAGTAACGTGGGCCGTAACATCTATCAGATTGAGAGAAATGTGAAAACGTATTTAAAAGCTAAGACTATTGCGGTGTCTTAAGATTTATATTTTAGAGTTTAGAATTCTACACAAAGTTGCCTTTAATGTTTAAAATACTATGCTGCTACATAGTCTAGTCTTAGTGGTACACATTTACCCTCTAACGCGTCGAGTCTTACAAGCGGTTTGCCTTATCTTAAGGTAACCAACTTCGGACGTTCCTAACCGTTTACTGACCCAGAGAGGCAGTTTACCTTTGCCTGAATCTTTGTCATAACCAACTGAGCATCGCTAGACAACGGTTTTTTCCACGGATCAAATTCCGGTCGGTATGAATTTTTGTTGAACAGCCCAGGATCGTAAATGGCTTTGCGTTTAGGGTTGAACAACAGCTTAAAATTACCATCGACAATTCGCCCTAAAATTGAAAACAAAAAAATAAAAATTTGACCATTTTTCAATGTCAGAGCCGTTGTAGTCGATCGGACGTTTGAATATTGCAATTGCCGACAAATCGCAATTGCAACTTGCATTTGTCAGTTTTGGCAACAACAGCTTGCAACTAAAACTCACAGTGACCGGTTTTAGGTTTAGAGAACGGGTTTCGAGCAAATTACGGATGCGTCAGTTGTAGTAATCGAAGCAAAAACTTGCACGTGTGATTTGTGTTTAAGTTGGTTTGCTCTTCACGGGCACCGCAATGACCCCCCCTTGAGTCCGTCCCTCCGTTGGAAATTTATTCCTCTTTTGAATTTTTACGGTTTTGAGTTGAAATTTGTTCAATATTTTCAATATTCAGCTTTAGATTACGGTAGACGGGCGAAGTATATATACATCGATTCGAATAATTTAAAAGAAACTTACATTTTTGTCCAAAATTTTCATATAAATCTTGTAATTCGGCAGTATTCGGTGGCTGTTTAATTCGAGTTACGCTGCAATCTGGCGCTGTTAAGTCATCCAACGGATTGTTGTTGAACGTTCCCAGTAGTCCCTGAGTTGTATACTTGTGACAGTCGTCTCTTCGGCTTGTCGCCAATTCGCTGAGTACGTTAATGCCACCAAACGATCCGATTGTTTCACCTTGGCGCAGGTATAATGATGGAGCAAGAGTTTGAACCTGAAAACGTTTAGTGTAATGCCGTTGTCTGGCATCTGTCAAAGAATAATCTTTTTGGCCACTTGGCTCATAGTCGAGATTATTGAAACGGCCCGTAGGCAGTCTTTTTCAAAGAAGTCAAATTTTCGGGGTGACAAACTTAAGCAGTAAAAAAGTGTTTTGCTCGAAATTTGTTGCGATATAATTTATGTCGGAAGGGGTTAATATTTCGCAACGAATAGCAAGAAAATGTCTGATACGTGCTCGGCAAAGTATCAAATGACCCTACAATTATCGGTTCTTACAAGACCAAAGTTGCTCACCCACTGAGTGTGGTTAAACGCGGGTGACAGGACCACTTCCGCATTGAGGACACCGAAATCTTCGGCAACTCGAACTGCAGTGCCAGATCGAAAATAGATCCAAACCACGGATGTATTGGTATTTTTGGGAACCAGATAAACGATTACGCCTAAAATTGAAAAAAATTAGTCAATTTTTACTGTAGAAATTTTCAACTGAAAGGTTAAAAACACTCAACCATTTCGTCAACAAAATCATATTCGAAAATAACATGAAAAAATTTTTCATTTATAAACTTTGTTTATGAACGAATAGGGTTAACAACAAGTCCGTAGCTAGAGAACCATTTTAGAAGGGGCTAAAACTTTTTAGGAGGGGCATACAAGGATTTCTGTTGACTTACAAGCGAGGCTGAATCTTTCATAGGGAGGCTAAAACTATGCTATAGAGGACTGAGTCCGAACGTTCCTCTGACTATGGGACGACTGAGTGCATTCTGCCACTGCGTAGTATGTCAAACACACAACCGATGCAATTAGATTAAAAACGTGATTATTGAAATCAAACGACCGCTCAGGAAATTAATGATGGATGTACAGTGCAATTTACAACCTTGAAATACTAACAAGCAAGCAAACGAGAAGCTAAACGCAATTTTACTGCTAAATCTTAATACAAAATTTTGGTTTTGATTGCGGTTGTAGGACTCCACATGCAGCCGGCCCTTGGTTTGTGGATTCGTCAGCGCTAAAATTTCAAACCTGGGAAAAATTGTCGCCGTTTGTGATATTTGTCCATTGTTCTCAACGCGCCGCCGATATAAACGTCCATCCGATATTTCCAGCGTCGAAATTCAGGTCGAGCGTATACTTCAACAGTGACCGATTCATTGTCGCGTGCCGCTATTCCTGTTACGATTGTTGCGTCGACCACAGAATTCCCTGTAATTTGTTTGCGATTTTGATGATAACTATAAGGAACGGCCAATAGTCAGATGGTGCGGCCTGTCGCCGCAAATCAGAGCCATTTGGCAATGGTCAAACGACTCTGTGTTTTGTCGGGCGTCACGGTCCGGTGCATTGAAAGCATGAGAATAGTTGAAAAGTATGACGTCATCGTTATAGAATGACGATATACTTTTTGACTATTTTGAATGTATTTGGCATTGTTTGGAAACGTGACGTCATCGTACACGAATTGCCAAACAAGCCAAAAATGGACTTGCGTCGCCGAACAGCGTCGTGCGACGATTTTGCCGCAATCAAGCTTGTCACGATTAAACACGATTGTTTTGACTAATCTTTTTTTGAAAAATACTGCTGTCATCATTGCAAAAAATAAAAAACTGAGGTTGTAACAGCTGGAAACGGCTGTTAATTTTTGAAATTAACAAAACAAAATAAAATAAAAAAAGTCACTGATACCTTAAAAACTGTAATTTAAGTAAATTTCGATAAAATTTAAAATAACTGAAACAGAATCAACGCTTTTTTGACAACTTTAACAGTTATAAATACAATAAAACATTCTCGCTTCGCAGCCACCTGCTTCAGCAACTTTACTAAATATCACGCGTACACCAGGTAACTTTTGAAGGAATAGTGTCGTGGACACTGAGGCCAAAAGAGCTTCAGTATCCAGCGCACTGGAGCCAAAAAGCTACAGTATCCTTCGCACTGAAGCTTTTTCGGCTAGTATACCGGATACTGAAGCCAAAAAGCCTCAGTATTCAGGATACTAAACCAAAAAAACTTCAGTGTCTATAACCCTACCAGGTCGCTCACAAAAGTTACCTGGTGTACGCGTGATATTGTGGAAGTTGCATTTAAACTTGAACGTAATTTTGAAAAAACGTACACACAGTTCGGGGCGGTTGTTCCATTCGCGCTTGAGCCATAAACCCGAAATAATCTTTTGACGTTGATGCGAGTACATAGTAACCGTTGCCATTAAATGTATATTTGGTCCCGTCAAAAGTAATGAAATGGGTGTCTCCATAAGCGAAACCTGTAAATGTTTTCTTAAACATTTCGTACAGCTTAGGCACTGCGCACTGATTATTAAAACTTCTGTGTAGTTTCGAGGTTAGCACTCCGTCACCCCAACGGGCCCATGTAAAGATCAGGGGTGGTACGTTTTTCTATGGGACTGCAATAGAGTCAGCTTAAGTTTAGACTAATTTTTTTGCTTGGCTTAATAGGCTTAGGCTTAGGCATAAACTCATTCTTACGTTTAGCCTTAGGCTTAGGCTTAGGCCTAGGCTTAAGAATATGCTTATAATACTGTTCCGACCCTGTTCTTTATATACATTGGCCCCCCAACATGACCAACGTCATGTTGAGTCCAACGTCCTCTGGAAGGGCTGTGCTTGAATTGATTTAAACTCCCGGTGTATTTAGACACCCTATTCAATTTAGACTTATTTCCATGTATTCGATTTACACCAGACACTTTCTAAGGATAGAATCAACTGCCTAGCGTAAATATGACTAAATGTTAATCAGCGGCGCTAATTGCGTCACACGTATTAAATAACCATAAACAGGTGCACAGTTGCAAGAGCTAAACAATTTCTACAGCGTTTGTGAACGTCATTGTCATTTTCACAAACAGCAGTCTGGGTATTTCAAGACTTGAATAACATCAATGATTCAGTTAAACACATTTGCTAATATATCATTTCTGCGACACCCGTAACCGGTAGTGGGTCAAGAGGGTTCAGTGCTGCATGGAAGAACTTTTGCTCATACTAGAAAATTTTTCAACCTTGCTTGTAAGTCATTGAAAACCTTGTATTCCTTGTCCTGAAACATATTTAGCCCGTTCTAGCAATATGAGCTGGCTACAGGCGATATCACTAGCAAATCTAGCGTATGCTGAGCTAACGTTGAAACAGATTGGATTATCCTACCTTAACAATATTCAGAACTTTCATATGCGTGTACGCAGCGGAAGCGTCATGGTATCTAGAGCTATTCCAGTTCAAAAATTAAAAATTCTTTGCTGTAGCGGGCTGAACAGTGCCAGAAAGCCGGATCCAAAACAATTATAGGACGAGCATGTTGTTGATTTCACATGACTTACAAGCGAAAGTAAAATCGTTCTAAAAACAAAATAAAGGGGGCCGAGCGTCTCCCTGTTTCCTCTCTGATTACGGAACTGCGTGTGTCTTACCTGCAGTAGGGGGTTCATAATTTTGACACCCGGAAGACTCGCGCCTCCAATAATACAGTTGACAATTGTTTGACCAAAAACAACACATAAAACTTGGCAGGATATCGTGGAAATAATTCGATAGGGTCGGAATAAAGGGCGGCCGTTTGTACGGCGGTTGACCAAAAGGATGCGCCCGAAATGGAGTACCAGCGCCGTAGAGTTTGAGAAAATTTGATTCGGTTTCGTGGTCTTGTGAAAACATTAGCCATCCTTCGGGACCGTAACAGCATTGCTGGCCGGCGCCTTGTTCGCTGAAATGGAAAAAAGTCGTTCAAAAGGACCAAAACAGGATAATGTAAATTTTGGCCAATTACTTCTAAACCTAAGTTTAAGCAAAAAATTAGTCTAAAGCTTAAGCATACTCTATTGCTGTCCCGCAGAAAAAAAACGGTTTTAAAAATTTGTAAGCTATGGACATTGCCATCAGCACATTTAGAGTCAATCCATAAACTTGATCCAAACTTACGACGCAAACGACGAAATAACACAATGAGCAGCCCCTGTAATCAACGCACAATTGCCGTCTCCCCACATATTGCAATCTTGGGACGGCATAAATCGAGTTTGATCAAGTACAGCTTGGTCCAGCGTACACGGGCACGAATGGGTTCGTTCAAGGGCCGGCCAAAACGAATACAGTCGGCCTTCTTCTTCGTACCCATGACGCACATATTTCGAGCCCATGCCTGTTCGCCGCCGTATTCGCGTTCCCAAATATCTCGATAGTACCAACCAAGTGGCATATGCCGGGACCAGTAATTTCTGAAATATTTTTGGTTTTAAATTTTAAAATCCGTCTAAAACACAACAAATACATTCATTCTTCAAATCAACGTATATGTTTTGGGTATGTAATCAATGATCGTATTCTCAAATGTGTGTAACACCGATTACCAGTTGGTGATCAAAGTATCTGTTTCGTGGCGACGGGGTAGACGGTTTTGATCGCGTCTGTCTGCCTGGACCGTGACCACCCCCAGGTGGTGATAGCAAGTCCACCGACGGATGGTTGCGCGGTCCAGAGCCACCGCGCGAACGTGAAACCGGTGAAACCGATTTTAGCGTTCGTGACATGTGCGCTTTCGCTGAATGTGACCGGCTAATACCGGTGGATCCGGGCGAGCTAGCACCGCTGTTAGCACCGCCGGATCTAAGCGACTCACCGCTTCCACGTCTCCGGGTACCGCCTCCGGCTTGACCACTGGGTAGTTCCAGTCTGTCCAACTCAGCATGAACTTGACGAGCAGCTAAGGCGGCACTAGTAGCAAAATAGTGCTCGCATTCGAGTTCAAGTTGAGTTGGACGAGATCCGTCTGAATGACAGACGGACGACCCCCAGGTGCTCTGGGTAAACGTATCTGGATCATGTTTTGTTCCAGTACCATTCCGATATCTTGATGGTGTCTCAGAGGTGTCTTCGCTTCTTGTATTTTCACCCTCAATTGTTTTTAGCACCTTAAATGGTTTGGTTTTATTTTGTTTATGCTCTTCAAACTCTTCTTCTGACTCCTGTTTCGCATTAAGAAACTGGCATGCACTCCTGTTCGATGTTGATGTCGTTGTAGTTGCTCCAGGCGGATTGTGCACTCTTGTTGCAGTTTCATCATTACTCGACGCTGAAAGTTGTCCTGGCATTTCTGAAGAGTTTTGAATCAGTTTGGGAGGTAAATTTTCGAATTTCACACAACGATTACTGCCATTATTAGTTGCACCAGGAGGTCCAGGAGTTGACGTTTTACCAGATTTAGCATTAATAATAGGTTTAACTGGTTTCCGAGCGTAGTCGCTATAATTGCGTTTAATTCCAGGTCCGGTGGTGACTTTAGGGGGTGGCTGTTGAGATGAAAGTTTCTGATCGGTAAAGCTTTGATCTGAGCCGACACGCGCTGGCTTAATGCCAAATATACGATGCCCTGCGGTTGTTGTTTGGCTAAATTTTCGGGTGACGTTCCCAGTTGAATGTTTAGGTTGGCTAAGATTGTTGTGAACGCTGATTTCAGCGGATTCTGGTGGTGCTACTATGAGTCGAGGTAAAGGCGATGAATATTTACGATCTGAAATTGAATTTTAAATTTTCAAATTTAAAAAATTTTATTTTTAAAAACTACGACTGCGTAGCTCAGTGGTTTATTTAAGCTACGGATCGGTAATCTGTACTTGTATGTCGTGTGTTCGAGCCTCACTGCATCTGCAATACAAATTTTCATGAAGAGCTCTATATATGTGGCACGGCATTTGTTTACAATCAAAATAGGTGCACTGCATACTATCTGAAAAATATTTTTGCAAGTCAAGCCCGTAGCCAGTTTACCTTGCTAGGCGATGGCTGATCGGTCTAGGCCGATCTTCCCACGGAATCATCGGACTAGGCCGATCTTCCCACGGCATCATCGGACTAGGCCGATCTTCCCACGGAATCATCGGACTAGGCAGATCTTCCCACGGAATCATCGGACTAGGCCGATCTTCCCACACAATCATCTGTCTAGGTCAATCGTTTTGCCGTGGACTCATCTGTTTAGGCCGATTTTTCTGCCGTGGAAAAATTCGCTTAGACGTATCTTTTCGGATGTGAGATTTGACAGGTAAAGTCAACCTGGCACGCCAGTCCTCCCATTTACCAAACCAGACTGAACCATATAACCCGAACTCAGTATAGCCGTTAAACCAAATGAAATTATAGTTGCTTTCTGTCTTCGCTTGCTATATAAGAATGCCAGTCTTTTCAATAAACCATATGGGTGTGATGCGATAACAACTTGAAGACTTTTCGGAATGTGACACAAGTATAATTTTCTTCAAGAATGCCCCTGAAATAGCTTACCAGGGCGGTCAGACCGTTCTATTGATTTTGTGTCAAAAACACTGACTGCTCTGAAGAATATGCGTTAATAATCTGCCGACTCTATATCAAAGGCTGACATTTTTAGCCGTCCTATTCGGTCGAGGACCCTACAACTTAAAGGAATTACGATGCTAGTTTTCCGTGCCAATAGTCACAATAATTTGCGTCTGTTGATTGGCTAGTTTTGAACCCATAAGTATACTAAGCTCAGTCCAATAGCTGGTGAGTGTGGTTTTGACACCGATTAAAGCATACACTGTTTTCTTTAGGTTTTTTCCGATTTTAGACTGAGCTTATTACCCTTTCATCCATAGAGTATACTATGAGCAACTAAATACAATAATGCATGAGCAATACACACATACTGCGAGCAGTGTTTATCATTCATAACATATATGCGCAGTGTGAAATCTCCACGAGACGTTAGAGCCCCCTCGGGCTCGAGCGTCAAGCTTCTATAGCTCAGTGGTCATCGTAAACGCCTCCCACCCGTGAGACTGGGGTTCGATTTTCACCTTGAAATTACATATAATGTGAAATTGCAAATATTCATGTGAGAAAGGGTTAAAATATACAAAGAATACTTGCAGTGCACCGCGGCTACCAATTTTTCAACCTCCTGAAGCTCCCTGGCAACCGCAACCAACCAAACGGGTTTAAAAAATGTTGCGCCTCTGATGTAATTCAGAATATTAACGTCCCACGAGCACCTTATGGGCCCAAATGCATGCCTCCTATTTTGGTTCAGGTGCTGCTCCCATGGATACTTTTCAAGGGTTCGTCGTCTCAGAATTTGGGACGATTGGATAGGCACGAGGAAAGGAACAGACTAATTAATTGGCCAATGGTGGCTAAGCCTAAGCTGACGATGGTACATAATTCTAAAACTATGGTTGAGCATAGTTTTAAACCTAAGATTGCTCAGAAACTTGAGTACTGTAGTGACCAGAATGAAAGGGTCGCAACTGACAATAAGAATCGGAGCTTTCCATTTTGAGTGTGAATCAATAAAAATTTGTATTCATAATACTTTGTACATGAATACGGTCAAACACATAATTAGAGTCTATAAATGTCAATTACTCGTAAAGTACGTGTTCTTCGATTAAACAATGTGTATTACGAAACTTGGAAACTTAAAGGTTATATTACTTAAACGAGATCTGCATATTGAGACAAAATACATACCAGTCCCAATTCGGTCGCTACAGTACATTTAAATCTGAAGTCTATGCTCAAGATTGTGGTACAATGTTATACCTCTTCATAGGTCTAAAACCGAAATGCTTTGGAAAACATAAAAAGGTCCCTGCCTTATTATTATAAGCCTAAGCTTATAAACCACATACGTTTATATATATACACCAATATATAATTAAACCATGGGTTTAATTATAACCTAGGTAACCAATGAAACATACTACGCCGGATAGGGGCAGATTAGCACCAAGCCAATACGATATTAGTTCGCTGGGGTTCGACAATGCTAAGCACAAACGAGCTGATGTAAATTTGAGTCAATTTTGTGACGGGTAAGAAATGTACTTTGATTCAAATTATGCGATCCTACAAAAGAAATATTTTTGCATTCTATATCAAATTAAAGTACTGATTTAAATAAGTCAAGCGGTACAGAACCACTAGACAGGGTTGACGTATAGGGGATATATAATTCTAAACGTGGTAGAATGTAATTCGCTTAGTGAACGTAGAAACATCCCACCGGCTACGAGGAAAGCTAAGAAATTTTTTCTCGGCTGCTACGCTCGTCAGGACAAATCGTTGTCGCTGTACCATCACGAAATCGAATCTTGGCTACGCCAGTGACGTTTGACAGCATGGACGAAACAGTGTTGTTATGTACAGGCGTATAGCCAGCTCATCTTGCTACGGGGCTACAATTTGAGCAAGAGCATGTAAAGGTTTTCGATGACTAACAAGCGAACTTGAAACTTTTATGAGGGCGGCCAAATTTTTTTCAGAGCGATCTAGTCCGCTGTGGACCCCCTTTGGGCTACGAATTCAGTTAGGTGTAAAATTTATGCTGGTCGGTCAAAAGCTAAACGAAGCGTACTGGCGCATACTATTTGGATTTAAAACTTAGGCTTAGCCAGCCGGAAAGGTGATCATATACTTGGGTTCACCATATAAACAACATATATATAATATATATATTATATATATAATATATATATAGATATATTTATATCTATATATATCTATATATCTATATATGTATATATGTATAGCCGTTCCAAACGCCAATTGTTGTTTCAAGACAGACCAAGACATCTTCTGGAATTCAAACTGAATTTGATTAGCAAATACTAAAGCCACAAGATGCTGAATAACTAATCAAAATCAACCGGCAATTAATAATTATACAGACATATAATTCAAAACGCACTGCAAACTTAGCGAACTGAGTTTGAGTTGAGTCTTTGGATTGGTTGAAAGTTATTTCGTCGAGATGTTTACTGGCTACGTTGAACTATGCTGCCGTTTGGAAACATCCAGTTTCAGTGACGGCAGAAGAACCCCCCAACCCAAAATCAGGGGAGATGCGACCCTTGAAGGCTCCGAACACAAATTAACAGTTTAATAATACTCAAAACATAAAGTGCAGCATAACTCACTATTAGACATGTTTCCTATAGTGTATACTATGAAAATTTACGACAATTTGTCGTCCGATAACTTGTCGCAGAACAGTGTTCTAAGGCCTATGAATACGACTGTTCATAATCCTAAGCGTATTCCTAAGTCTAAGCATAAGCCTAAGTATAATGA
Source organism: Enoplolaimus lenunculus (assembly GCA_030248215.1). Classification (NCBI taxonomy): domain Eukaryota; kingdom Metazoa; phylum Nematoda; class Enoplea; order Enoplida; family Thoracostomopsidae; genus Enoplolaimus; species Enoplolaimus lenunculus. Next base: position 118,960 of record JASANG010000078.1, read on the forward strand.
TGGGCGACAAATTGTCAAATCGATAAAATTTCGAATTAAACGTTGTCGGTCGACGAGTTGTCATGCGACAAATTGTCGTGATACATCCTACTATGAAATATGACAGTTCCAAGGGGCATGCAAGCCATGTTCTTCCAACATGGATCAAAACCAAAATTTTGTGCGATTTCGTGCTAAAATTGCGTTCAACAGCTGGTTTAGTTTATAACTCGCGGGCGATAGTTCTTCACTGTATTTTGCTACTGCCTGTGAAAAATTTGTTCAATTCGACGCTGACTATAAAATTTAACTCTGACTACAAATGGACAAACAAAATTAAGCCCTATTCACACGTGCCGCCAGTTTTTGCTGCGAGAACTTGCAGCTGAAAATTGCACACAGAGCTTGCATTTTTTTAATCAACCAAAGAGAAAGCGGCTGCAATAAAGTTCAGTGAACTTGCACGGTTATTCACACATATGAACTAAATTTCTTGCTATGATTATAAATTATTTGTAGCTGTAAATTTTTCGAACGGAAATTTGGGCAAAGCATGCAAGTGCAAGTTGCAGCTGCAAGTTCCCGCAGTACGAACATGCACGTACGAATAGAGCTATAAGCTAAACTTAGTCGCTTCACTAATTTAGGTTACAGTTTAACGGTTTAGTAGAATAGTTAAATATCATATACTCAAATTATCATTTGTATAAATTCAAAATTTTAAAAAGTTTTAAGGTTTGAAGCAATTTAACCTACTGATTTTAAGATAGAAATATTTTAAATATTTTTGTATAATTTTAAGGTTATTATCTGGTGCACTGCGTCAGTGCAGAAATATCTGACGGATAAGCGCGCAATAAAATAATAGTTAACGTGCACCTAGCAACCGTAGCAAGCGAGAATCCAAACGCAATTTTAGCACTATAAACGCAAAATAGTTAATTTATAGCGCAACAACCAGAACGATTCAACTGTACAAAGCATAGAAAGTAGGGACTTTACCGTTTTAACATTAAACTGCATAAGTTTCGCAATGGGCGTTACTTTTAGTATGTTCTAAAGTTTTGAGTTTTTATACTTTCCAATCAAGCAAACCCTGGATTTGAACCTGTCGTTGGGTCCGTGGCGAAAAGGAGGCAAGAATTTTGCCCCCCCAGCCAGAAAATTTTCAACCTTGCTTACAAGTCATCGAACAATTCCCCTCCTGAAAAATGTTTAGCTCTTTTGACAAGATGTGATGGCTACGGGTCAGTCTGACATGTGGGATATGTTAAATTTTTCTCCAGCTGAAAATTAAGGGCGCACCCACAGCAGAGGAAAGACAAATTGAGCAGTGCTTATAAATCCATATTCATTTTCGTCAGGTAAAGTTACTGCCCTAAATTGAGTTATCGTAAACGATATGACCCATGTGAAGATCAGAGGCGGAACGTTTTTCGATGAGACCACAATAGAGTACGCTTAAACTTTAGACTAATTTTTTTAACTTGGCTTAGGCTTAGGCTTAGGCTTAGGAATATGCTCATTCTTACGCTTAGACTTAGGCTCACGCTTAGGCTTTAGGAATACGTTTATAATACTGTTCCGCCCATGTTCTTTACATTGACCAACGGTATCACGACAATTCGTCGACCGACTCCTTTTAATCTGAAATTTCATTGACTCGACCTTTCGTTACCCATCGCTATGCTTTTAGGGTTAGGCTTACGCTTAGGATAATGCTTTGATTAATTCACAGGCTTTAGGACATCGTTGAACGACAAGTTGTCGGGCGACGAATTGTCGCAGATTCGTCGTAAACCATTCGTTAATGCTATATTACGAAATAATATTTTAGTCGTTTTTCGCTGCCTGCCCTGAACGAATCAAATTCCTTGATACGCAACTGTTTAAAAATTTGATCAACCAATCAAATTCCTTGGTACCCGAGTTCTAAAAATATTAACCAATCGAATTTCTTGATACGCGACTGCTAAAAATTTGACCAACGGGCGAACCTGCGAAACCGAAACCACCGCTTACAGCGTATATTTTTAAAACTGCTTCAACCTATCAATGTATTCACTAAAGGCTGATGCATGATTGACAAATTTATAAAAGCAGAAAATCAAAACAACAAAATCATTAAAAACTTTACGTCTATCAACTCAGCGATTAGGTTTAGCACCGCGCTACTCTTTCGTAGAGCTTCCTTTTTCAGAGGGGCCTGACACTCCAAAAAACTACACATATATAAATAAATATATATGTATATATAGATATATATACATATATAAATAAATATATATATATATGTATGTATACATACATACACACACATATATATATATCAGGATGCAAACCGGAACTAGAATATACCGGAATCGGAATCGGAACAGCAAATGTATACAGGAACCTTAAACCGCGTTAAAAGCAATAAATTTGTTATTCAAAATGTTCAACTAAATATTTAAACTCCTTAGATTTGTGTTACATTTTCGATGAACTTCACAGATAAACTACAGCGGCGAGCACGTGTTGTATTTCGGTGGCTCGTTGGTGAGGCTCTTGGTTACCGGCACATGCGGCTCGCTAGGCGCATAGCTTTTTACTCCATTTATTTACCATTGAATGAAAAATCACCCTTGTCCAGCGGTTTGTTAAATATATCTTCAAATGTTAAAATTGTTTCCGCAAAATTTGACACACAATAATATTTAACCAGTTTGTAACACAGTCAGACAAAGCACTGTTCCATAAGCTTCTTAAAAGATCACTCACTGCCCAACTACCGGGGGGCACATAAACACTCGAGGGTCGTAGCTATTAAGACGGGAGTAGAAGCGGATCAGCGCCACCGGAGTAAATTATTATCTACCCGGTTTAAGAACTCAAAAAATTATTAAATAATTTTTTTCAAAAAATAAGATCTAAAAGGCTAAATCTATCCGCCCTAAAGGACGTTGAACTGGTTATAGGCCTGAAATAAGCACAAGTGCCCGTATTATTGTCGTGACAAACAACTTTGGCAAAACATTTTTCGCGGCGTAAAACAACTGACAGTTGGTTAAAACTGCGCTTAAAATGTTGGTCGATTTAATTTTTGGTCTGGCAAAAAATCTACCACATAACGCAAACAAGCCCCCCCCCCCCGCTTACCCTGCGAACAAGATAAATGATTATATGTATACCAGATAAGTAGAATCAGCATTTGCATTGGTTTGTAGGAACAATTTCAGGTGTTTTTGACTGACAAAGTCCCATAATTACAAGGGAGTGACTGGATTATCCGTATAATGTCGTTTTAATAGTTGAACGTCCGTGAAATGGGATCGAAATGATCTTAAACTTTCTAGCTCTTAGAAGTTAAGTTAGGCTTAAGGCGTTGCTAAACGGAGTTTAAAACTTAGGCCTGGTGGCTATTGCAAAATATATAGCAACTTGGTAAAATTATGAAATAAATGTTCAAAGAAAAACGGGAGGTAAAATTATTTTGGATCGACTAAAAGTTCCTCCTGAATACAAATGAAAAATTTAAACGATACTACGACCATCAAGAAAATTAACCCTTTCTCACATGAATATATTCTATTTCCCCTGAGACTTAGTTTTATGCTAGAATTCGAACTCCAGTGACTAGAGAGGGAGGCGTATACCATCACCACTCAGCTATAGGAGCTTGACGCTGGAGCTCGAGGGGGCTCTCACGTCTTGTGGTGATTTAGTACCATGTATATGTGTTGCAATTGTTAAACACGGTGCGATATACATTATTTAACGTATATACACTGCGCTGAGTTGCCTATAGGCAACTCAATGTTAGAAGGAGTTAAAACAGATACTCATAAAGGGCAGAGTACTATAATTAGGTATATTCCATGTAAGGGACAACATTTACCAAAAAAATCTCTAACCTATTTATTACTGTTGTGACCCAAATAAGAGGGGTAGGTAATAAGAGGGGTCCCAATTTTGAGTCCCAGTCAATAGGAGTCCGTATCCGTAATAAAAGTCCGTAAGCGGATAGAGCCTCTAAACCCTGATTAAAGTCTATAAATGCCAATTATCCCTAATTGTAGTGCATAAATGACTACCTGACCAAATAAAATCGAGTCCGCAACTTTAAAGCGTATTTAAGTTTTGAAAGTACATTCCTGTATGCCCGTTTCGGAGGGTGTACGGGCAACCCTAGATACGGCCCTGTTCTGACATAAAGTTTTTGTAAACGTTCCCGGAATACAAAAGAAAACATAATAACATAAATCATATTCAACCACAATATAGAACATTAGTTTTAGCACACAGGTGTGGTAGACAGATGTTGCCAAAGTATACAATACAGAATATGACCAGAAATTAGTAAACTAAAAACCCTGTTAAAACAGTCTAGGCCCATGTATAGAACAGGGCCGGATCGTGTTCCAGAGGGGCTATAATAGAGTCAGTTTAACCTTTAGACTAATTTTTTGCTTAGGCTTAGGCTTAGGCTTGCGAATATGCTTTGTTCCGGCCATGTTCTATACATGGGCCACAGTCTAAGTAGTTCAAATACAAAATTACTCTCAGGGGGCTTTTCCTAGACCCCCCACGCAGAAATTCTAAAGAGCAAACCACTTAAAATTGCAATTATGAATGACGAGCGGACGTCCGCCTCCGGCGGACATTTGCGCTCCATGGCCGGAAGTTTCTCCCAGTATAAAACAATAAAACAATTTTATATTAATAGCAACACTTTCTCGCCAGTTAAGGAATTGTTCTATCCCCTCTGTTAGCAATTTCAGGCTGCGAGGCTGCAAACTCTTAAAGCGTAAACTGCGTAAGCCTCGGACAGCAGAACAGAAATGTAAAATTGATGCTGCATATTTTAAATTTTACAACTCTTAAGCAATTTAAAATAAAACAAACATATTATGTTTTATAGCTAAAGTGAATTAATATGAAATACAATAAAATAAATTGCCTCCCCTTCTACGTAAAACTCCAAAGCATAGACAATATCTTTTAAATTCCAGGTACCACACGAACCAAATTAAAGTGCTGTACGAGCCATTGGCGTGTTCAAAACCGATATGTAAGACGGCCCCGTAGCCAAGTGGTGCCAGGGGGTAGGCTGAGCCACCCCCCTGGGTAAATTTTGCCCCCCCCCCGAAAAACTTATTCAGCGGATGAAATAGTCTCAATGTTCTGAATGTGAATTGGTTTAAACTTGTGTTCAAAGTATAACTACCAATATTAATGGTCAGGAAACCATGAATCAGGCATATTTTATGACAATTCATCGCCAGACAACTTGTCGCCCAACAGAGTCTCAAAGCCTATTAATAAAGCTTAAAGCCTAAACCATAAGCATTTTGTTAGGCGATAAATAGGCGAGTAGATGAAATTTTGGATTACAAGTTGTCGGTGTAAGAGTTGTTATGCAACAAATTGTCGGAAAATTGTTTTCAAATTTAAACTTATTCTATTAATATTGCGGATAAAATTTTCCGGCTGGGGAGCGAAATTTTCACAGGCTGAGGTTCTCTGCCGCAGCCCATATTCTTCCCCAGCTGCAGCTGCGGCCCTGCCACAAATAGGCAAATGTTGCCTTAAAATTGTAAACGCCCACGCGCATATTTTATGACGTAACAGGGTTGCGCTATATTTGACGTCCGGCGCCGTCCGTCAACAAAAGTATAGGGCCAACCGTAACAAGTTATTTTATTTCCTTCTTTGAAAACAATCCACGGTCCCATAGAAACTAGTAATTAGTCAAATAATTGTGCTTCGTCAGATGTGAAAGCCTAGAAGTTTTCCCAAATCGAACAAACCTACACAATACAGCTGCTAACAACGCTCTGTGGGTCGAAAATCTACACAAAGATTAATAAACGCGAGCTGTATTCTCAACTGCGTGTAGCATCTATCGCTAGTTAGCAATCGTGTCTTCAAACAAGTGGATTACAGCAGGCTGTGAATCTTTAAACTGTAATCCAAATGTTGGACAATGTTACTTTAAGTCGAGTAACAGTAGATTAAGCGTATTCCTAAGCCTATAAGCCTAAGCGTTGCAAAAATGGGTTCCTAAGGCTAAGCCTAAGCAAAAAAATGTAATCTAGAATCTAAACCTATAGTCTTTTATAGACCGGCCAGAAACCTGGACGCTCCTTAAAGATATTATGAACCAATCGGTGATATGCGGTCCTATGTACATTTGAAAGAGGATTTTTTGCTTATTTTGACGATTCAGAAAGTAAATTCTTCAAGTATTTTAATATCGAAGTGCTTTTCTTGCGTCTTCAGAAATTTTGACAGCAAATATCCCGGAATTTCTCCAGTTTTATACGCCCCTATTTTGGAAATAGTTTCTATTAGTCAAATACATCAAATTTTAATTCAAAAAGGTGACATTGTTTGTAACCAACTTAATGTACCAAGCAAGCGTTGCATTTTGACCAGCGTTAACCCTAAATTAGTTAAACCAAGAGTAGATGATCACTGTTTTTTGACAAGAGTATACAACTGGGTACATTCTGTGTATGAAACAATGTATTCAGCGCGCGTTGCGTTTATGACCGACCCTCGATTTTAAGGCCTGAGCATGGCAAATTACTAGAAACCATGAGAGTTGTTTCACATTCATCTGACATAAAAACAACATTGCTCCGGATTTATATTTTTGAGCAAATTAAAAAGTTTGTATCCTGTATTTTACTTGTAAATGAATGTGACGTCTACCCACCCCCCACAAAATATTCGGTTTGGACATAACCTCAACGCGTGCCGGTACTTATTATACCAACTAAACCTAAACCAGTTGCGCAACTCTTGTCGAAAGAGTGATCATGTGGTGTTGATTAAACGAATACTGATTGGGTATTTGCGGTTTCCTTGACTACACTCGGTACAGATTACACTGGATGTCAACTATCGCTGCTGATTTGTGTAGAATAAAAAGTTTGACTCGATACGAAATTATCTTTTCCTAAAAAGGTCACATTTTGTCAAGCAAGTAATCCAAAGAGATTAAGCGTCAAGGTTATATTATTGTTTAAAAATTATAGATAATGTAGAAATTTGTAAAATAAACTCAACTTCATGTGACGATAATTGCCGTACAGAGCCTATACACAGGTTTGAGAGGCTGGCCGAAAACGCCAGAAGCGAAGGGGTGTCTTCTTACTGTGATATATCAGCCATCGTCATCATCTGGTTCAGCAATTTTTAGGGAGACCACCAAGTTTCAGAACCGGCTTAAATAGGGACTTTTACATAGAATCCGTAGCCAGAGACCCACAATTGATCCACGGCTGTCTGTGGGCCAAATATGTTTTCTCGCTCGCTACATCGGTACGCAAGAAAACTTTGTTTGGACTTACACTTTTGGGACATGGAATCCCGACTGCGTCCATGCTGTATAACACGTCTTTATTGTCGTATATATCAATCGAAGGTACGAAACCAAGCTACATCTACAGTGAAAGCCAAATTTCTGGTGTCATCCGAAAGCCCTGTTTGCAATTTTAACCACCCAATTCGTCTTTAATAGAACCATTACCACAATCATTACTCGCTTGGAGTAGGCACGTACACCCGGGGCCGAGACGAAGCGTTCCATCTTTCATTGAAAATATTAAAGGCAAAAACACTTTGAGCGATTTTAAAGCAACCTATAGAAAATATTCTACCGTACTTGTAAAGTCATCGAAAACCCTTGTATTCCCCTCCTGGCTCTTTCGAGCCTACGTTTAGCACGTTGAGTCGACTACGAGCCTGTATAGATACCAGACTGGCCGTTGCGGCATAGCAGATTTGACTTGCAGAGGGTATAACTTTAATCATCATTTTGCAAAATTTGCCAGCGAACGTAGCGAGTTCGAATTATGCTTAGCTGTTAATTCCTAAACCAAAATAGTGTTTATTTTGTCTTCCATCCACAATTTTTTTCGTGACAAACACCCCAAATGTTAAGTTGTCAGCACCGCAACAGCCTCAACCCATTCGCCCAATTGGCAGGTGACCCTAAAGAGGGCTCTCACTTTAGGAACATTTTAAGAAAAATGATCATAGCTAAGATCCCTGACCCTAAAGTTTTTGGGACACCACCCCAGGTTATTTTTGCACGGTATTAATATAAGTTGTACGTGGTCTTGACTAAGGTACATCTTAACGGGCACAACAATATATGTCTATGGTAACTCTATATTCTGTGTATTTTCTATATCCGGCACAGCTGCTAAAGATCATCCAAACTACACAAGCGTGATATTATTGACCAATCTTGTTACTTCGAATAGATAACAAAGTTACACACGGTTTTTGCACGCCATGCCTGTCCGACTCTGTACCCATGGGCGTAGACTGCAGAGTTAGGAGATGTATTTCCCAACGAAATTTCTGGAGAGGCAATAAAAAAGCAGGCTTTAGAACGCGTTGCATGGTAAAGGTCATAAACCTAGAGGCGGATCCAAAAATTTTGAACGAGGGGGACGGGGGGGCTGGCAAATGCTGTGGAACGCAAAAACTGTAAGATAGGAAGGGAGCTTACCATTTGATCACCAAAAAATTTTTTCGGGGGCGAAAAATTGTAAAGTAGTGACCATACCATTTTATCGCAAAAAATTATGCTGGAAAAAATGTGTTTACAAAAAAATTTTCTGAGTCGAAAAAGTTGTAAGGTAGGGACCTTACCATTTTGCGACCATACCATTTTAACACAAACAAATTTCTGCCCCCTCCTCTAGATCCGCTAGTGGCTGCACCCCTGTCTGTAAATAGAGCCGGGCTAGGGCATCTGAGCCACTTGGTCTACAAATTTTGCCCACACCCTAAAAAGTTTCTCCGCTTGTGAAAGACTTGTGAAACCAACTCTATGCCCCTTCTAAAATAGTCTTTTAGTTCTCCTAGCAAATAGCTACACTGGTACGCTTCTGTTCGATAGATACCTTTCGTAGCTCATATATGAATGCAGTTCAACCCCTATTGTCTAGTTGATGAACTAGACTCGTACCGAGACCAACATGCTGGGTGGTGCCAAGCTGTTTCAGGAGGGACAAGCGGTTGATTTCACAAACCCCATAGCCAGTATAAAACTAAAGGCATCTAAAAAATTACACGACTGTGGTCATATTCTGGATATAGATCCAAGGAATATCAAACAGATTAAGTCCCACACATCATCAATCTGTCACCAATAGATGATGTCCGCAGCCAGCTCAGAAAGTTTGGGCCTGCGGCCTGAGGGTAGCCAGATTTACTTTCGGGAGAGTATTGCGGTATTTTAGAGGAGTTAAGAATCCAGCAGGTTATTCTGAAACCAGAAAACCTACCATTTTTGTAAATTTTCTAATGTTTTACCTAGGAATATATCACCCTTGTCTTTTTATCGCCATACAAAAATCAAGTTCGTACCCACATGCGCCATAAAAGACAACATGATACTTGTATTTTTCTTCGCCTCACAAGTTTAAGCCTAAGCCTAATCCTACACTGTAAATTCGAATGAGTTGATTAATCAGTTCAACTAGCGAGTTGGTTATTTCTGAATTAATATCAGTAAACATTAACTCATTCTGAGTTGAGTTGGCTCCTGGGTGAGTTGATTAATTAATTCAAAATGAATTTAATCAATTCAAGATTCTGAGTTCTGATAGTCCTAATTCAATTTGAGTGATTTAACCCATTCTGAGTTAAAATCTACTCACTGAAATTTACAGTGTAAAGTTATCCCAAAATCTTTTAAGGTCGATGATTAATTTTATGGAGAAAGCCTCCGACAGCTGAAAACAATTCACATACTTCCAACAATCTCATATAAACACACACATATCGTTATCCGGATATGACATACCGGATACATATTTGTACACATAACAACATATAAGTACACGTATAAAAATATACTATAAACCCTATTCGATACATTAAAGTCAATACACCGGCATTCTGGCAAAACTTTTTTTCTCCCATGGTTCGTGACCATAAAAGCGACACAAATGCAGTTTTCAAAGACCAAGGCGTATAGACCAAATTTCAATTTCACACGGGTATATCTTGAAAGAAATACGGTTTCCATCGAACCGTAGCGAGCGAGAAATTTTTTAAAGAACATAAAGTTAATTTAAAATTTTAAAAAAATACACTGTTGTTTTTTGTCTGCCCAAAAATGTTAACCGGTCAGATATGCAACCCTATTGTATGTGTGTGGCATACTCGGGCCAACAAAGTTGCACCATTTTCATCACGAGACTACTACTACTACTACGGTTCATAGTACACTATTTATAACCGCGTTGTGTCGTATGTTGGTCAAGTAGCGGACGCTTAGCCAATTCACTGAGTATGGGACGTATGCCCGTCATACCGGTTCGTAGCCGACTCAACATGCCAGGGGGGCAAACTAATTTTTCAAGGAGGGGCGTCCAAAAATATTCAGATCACTTTGGAACTGAACCTGTACAGCGGGGAAGCAGTATTATTGTGCGTCCAGTTGAAATGAATGTGCAAGATTTGAGTTTGATGAATTATAAACATTTCAGCTTTTACTCAGACGGCGTCAGCAGAAAATTATATTTGGGGACACCGAATAACTTTATGCCCCTTTTTTAGACCGAGTCTAATTTGGGGGCACCAGTCAATCTTGGAATGGCACCGCCCCTCAATGTTCTACCCGCTGAAACGACGTTGGCTTTTCTAACACCCTAAAACAATATCTAAAACGTTAAAAATTGGTGTTTTTTCCTAAATTCGGTGCAGTCGATAAAATTTCGGATTACAAATTGTCGGTCGACGAATTGTGTTGCGACACTTAAAATATCTTTCAACCACCATACACTGTACATTCCAGTGAGTTGATTTTAGCTCAGAATGAATTGAATCACTCAATGTGAGTTAGGACTATCAGGACTCACAATTCTAAATTCAATCAACTCATTCTGATTAAATTAATCAACTCCCCCGAAGTCAACTCAACTTACATAGAAAATCAAATCAACGTGAGTTAAAGTTTTAACTGTTATTAACTCTGAAATGACTAACCTTCCATCTGAGTTGGTTAATAACTCACTGGGATTTACAATGATAGCTGACTGTATACCAACAGCCATCCTTGTGTTATCATAAGCCGGAAATTATCGATTTAAATTTTTTAGAATTATTCTGAGAGTCAATGAAGTGATACATAGGTTGGGTATAAAGAACTTGGCAGCAGAGGTGGAACTCGTCGAGAAGACTGCGACCCTGCCGGGCCGGACCAGAACCACAATTACACCCATAACAAATGTCATGCAGTGTTATCTGCGATCACTGTAAATGCCAGGGAGTTAACTAATCAACTCAACTAGCGAGTTAGTTGTTTCTGAATTAATATTTGCACTCAATCTGAGTTGAGTTGATTCTCACTTCGAGTTGAGTTGATTTTGGCCGAGTTGATTAATTAACTCAGAATAAGTTGAATTGAATCAGAATTTTGAGTTCTGATAGTAATAACTCAGATTGAGCGATGCAACTCATTATGAGTTAAAATCAACTCACTTAAATTTACAGTGGAAGAAATATAATAAATTTTAATGAAAACCATTTCATAACGGCTGACTTTTATTGTGGGACAAATATTTCGCTGTCACCAATATGTTTGCACTCGCCGGCCGTATCGGCCGTGACGGCTGCCTACTACGGCCGAACCGGTACGTTCGGCCGATTCGGTAGCCGGTTCCATCTTTGGTATACACTCTTTCCAAGTGGCAGCTTTTAAAGCGCTTTACGCTTAGTTTTATGCTCGGGATTTGTATGAAAAAGTAAAAATTAGTTGGTACTTAATTTTAAAAGTTGAAGCACAGTTCCAAAAACTTCAACCAAAAAATTGGATATAAGTGTCGCTCTGGCTCTGCCAATGCCCTTATTAAATACTGTAGTGACGCGAATAAAAGGGGTAACCCATTATATAGGTCTGAAAATTTTCAGACTTAAAAGTCCGAAATTTTTCAGACTAAAGAGTCTAAAATATAAGAGTTTGTTTCATAAACGATTAAGACAAATATTTCTGAAATATAACACAAATATTTTTGAAACAAAATATATTTGAAATACAAGATAAGTGTTTTCCAGGGAAACGGTTCCAAAATTAGGGGTAAAGCTGAACCAAATATTCTAATTTTGCAATTTAAGATACGTCCAAGACGTAGTAAACTTAGGTTCGGAAGCCTGAGGTCAACCCGAAATATGTTTGAAATTTGATTATTTATATACGCTTTTAAGAAATAAACGGAGCTACGTTTTTCACATACATTAAAATCAGAAAATTAACTCTTTAATGTAGGACAACTATTTCTTGAAATTAAGAAATTTATGTCTTATAAATTGCCAACAGTAATTTTTATATTTTATGCAATTCAGAGACGACTAATCGGTTTAATGCCATCATTAATGTCTGAAATATTGAATATTTATGTCTTGAAACTTTAAGAAAGTAGAAGTCTTGAAATTTCAAGACAATTTAATTTGTGTGCAGGTCCGTAGCCAGCTCATCTTGTAGGAGGGGGGCAAAAACTTTATAGGCTGGGCATACAAGGATTTTTGATGACTTCAAGCACGGTTGAAAATTTATTATTGCGGGGCAAAATTTTTTCCAGGGGGTGACACCCTTTCCCCTGCCCCTCCCTTTGGTCACGAGCCCGGCGAGAGGTTATTTGGCGTAATATTCTCGAAACCTAATTATCTATCAATCTTATATCATAAAACCTGACGGCGGTAAATCAAACGTTTAAAAGTCACGCAATTTTAGCGTAGAAAAACGGTATTTACGTGAGAGAAAATGATTTTCTGGTTTTGATTCAAAAACCAAATTTCGGGTGTCGACAGGTATGTGAACCAGAATGAAGCAGTACTTAAGTAATTTTGATTTTTAATGTAAAAATAATATTTTTATATGGTGGTATACTCTCGTCCTATTAGACGCGTTGATCAAAAGCCTCACTTGGACACCCCAATCGAATATTCTAGCTGCGCTCATAAATAAACCATAAATTATACCACTTCGAGCATAAATGTAGGGGCTGACAGTTATCTTTACGTTGAGGCGTAGGTTGAGCAAGAGTGGATGATCACTCTTTATAACAAGAGTATGCAACTGAGTACATTCTATGTAGAAAAGAATGGACTCGGCACGCGTTGCGTTTTTGCCCTACCCGCCTTTATTTAAGGAGGGTCAAGTTTGATTATTTTTTCAATTTTACACGTTGAAATACTGCAGTTGTAAACTAACTCTGTTTATAATTTTAAAAGCATGCGCATTCATTTCAAACATCGACCACCGCTCCTTTAAATAAGGGGGGTCGGCCATTAATACAACGCCCGGTGGTACATTTTGTACCACACAAATTTCGGTAGTTGCACGCTCTTGTTGCAGTGATCATCTACTCTTGGGTTTAGGAATATGCTTACTTAGGATAAATGTTACGCTCCTTAAAATTGGCCAATATTTACACCGAAAAATACCTGATACAATATTTTGTTTAAGTAGACAAATCTTGAACATGTCCACTTACCAATTAACTGCTGCGGTTATTTGACATTGAAATATGGCAAAATATGGGGGGGGTATTCTTGCGGGCAAAATGTCATACCGGTGACAACATATGATGGAGTGGAGGGTGCGAAATATCCTGGGGTAAGAGCGTAATAGAAGGAAAAATATTATGACACTTAAGCTTTGGACTTATGTTTTGCGCAGGCTTAGGCTTTAGGTTTAGGTATAAGCCCATTGTTAGGCTTAGGAATATGCTTATACTACTGTAACGTTTCAAGATACAAACATGCTAAACCATTCCAATGACATTTTCCACAACCGTAAAATTGCTCCTAATCTCACTAAAAACAAGAGGCATGATAGTCTTTAACAAGAGTATGCAACTCTTTGGGTTCCGAATCGTTCAGAATGTACCACCGAGCGTTGTGTTTTCAGCCGACCACCGTTATTGACATGGGTTGTGTCGCTGTCACATGCAATACCCCTAAATTAAACTATAAAGCGTTGCATTCTTCCTCTAAAATACGCCGGTGGTCGATCAACAATGCAACATTTTGTACCATACGGAAACCCACGAGTTATATACTCTTGTATCATGCACTCTTGCAAAAACCAATATAATAAAGCAGAACCACCAAAGTATTGGGGGTTTTTTTCAGTCAAAGGTTCCTGCGATAAATACTTGGCTGTGTGATGTACAAAATGTTGCAAAATTGTCAAAAGTATTGCACAAAATTGTTGCTATGATTTCAAATTTGTTATGTTTTTTAACTTTTATAGTTTACATTTGTCAAAAATTGGACCGAAAACTCCGACAGACTGCAGCGGCAACCCCATTGGCTCGTCGACGCTCATGTATCAAACAAAACGGTTTTAGTATCGTTGAAGAGGTATAGAAAATAAAAGCGGCCGGCGTTTATAGAACAGCTTCAAAGTCGCAAAGAAACCGCACCGCACACGGCATAGAACAAAATTAGCTAAAATGCCCAAATTTAGCAGTATTCCATAGAGAAAACAAGGTAGTCTCGGGTTTTAGTTTCGCTGAACAATAGGCGATATCTTTAGTAGACAGTACTGATGCTTATTATTTTTATAGCGGGGGATATTACTTGAAGGGGCGTAACAGTAGATTAAACGTATTCCTAAGCCTAAGCTTGAGCCTAAGCGTTGCAAATATGTGTTCCTAAGTCTAAGCCTAAGCCTAAGCAAAAAAATGTAATCTATTTATCTAAACCTACTTATTTATGAACCCACCAGAAGCCTGGATATCATTTCGCGACGTGATAACCGCGCCTAAAAATTTCTATTGCAAGCGAGCATTTGAGACCTAGGAAATTGTTTGACTTCTGCAGGATTTTTACAAACAACTTGTAAAAGTGCTTTTATCGAGTCTTTTCGGACATTTGGGGATATATACTTCCTATCCCGCTCTTGTATACGTCCCTGTGTTTACATGCGCACTGGCAGGTATGTGACACGTGGCGCATGTTTCACCCCACCTGTGTTGTGTAAGCAATTTAGCTAATTACATAGCTATTTGAGCATATATATTGAACAGGGCCGGAACAGTAGTATAAGCATATTCCTAAGCCTAAGCCTAAGCCTAAGCCTAAACGTAAGGATGAGCCTATTCTTAAGCCTGAACCTTAGCCGAAGCCTAAGCCTAGGCAAAACAAATAGTCTAAAGCTTAACCTAACTCTGTTATAGCGCCTCCGAAAAACGTTCCGGCCCTGTTTTATACATGTGCCGCTATTTGTATGAGTAGAAAATTGGCCAATTTTCAGTTGCAACAGTTTTTGCAAAATATATTTTTTTCACTGGACCCAACTTGCACACCTGACAGTCCAGGATTTCGCAGAAGCTCATCAAGTGTGAAAGCCAGTACAAAGTATGGTGACGATTTAGGAAACGTTTAGTTTCACACATTTTAGTAATAAGAATATGCTTGTAGTCAGCTCGATAGGTTTAACCATATAATTCAGATTGAATGTTCAACTGTATAACGTATTCGACATCCGCTTAAAAATTTTGGCCCATGTATAGAACACGGTCGGAATGTTTTCCGGAGGGCTATAAACAGAGTTAATAGTTTAAGCTTTAGACTAATTTTTTGGTTTAGACTTAGGCATTAGGCTTAGAAATAGTCTCATTCATACGCTTAGGCTTAGGCTTAGGCTTAGGCTTAAGCTTAGGAATATGCTTATAATACTATTCCGCCAGTGTTCTTTTACATTGGTCATATCTTGGAAGAGCGCAAAGCTGTGCTACAACTATTACTTGAATGCTTAGTTCTTTACATGTAATAAAACATACATCCTCAGTCGAGTAATTAGTATACCGAAGACCAATAAAAATATGTTTATGGATATATTAACACAATATACAGATATTTCGTACCTGACAGTCAGTCGTTCCCTTCAGGCGCGTACATATTCAAAGGGAGGCCCGAGGAACATTTGTTCATCTGAGAAACCTTTGGCCCCATCACAAGTTTTAGTCCACTTGAACACTATATCAAATACCCGCGTACCCGTACTGAAATTTTTCAACCCTAGTGGCAATATTGAACTGGCTGATGGTATGATTTATTTACTTGCAAACTTACGCCTGGGCAGCTTCAATTTTTGCTTTGAAGTAGCTGGCATGCACGTCTAGGCCAGTGGCTAGCTCACGTTGCTAGAGGGTGAAGGCTAAAAGGTTTTAGGTGGGGCATACAAGGGTTTTCGTTGTACTTACAAGCAAGGTTAAAAGTTTTCTTGGGGACCAAAATTGTTTCCATGTAAGGCTTGCGTTCTTCCCTGGCCATTCCTTGTCTACGGGTTCCATGAACGTTACTTGAGCGGATAGTTGAACTAAGGTAAACATTGGGTATCTTTAAGACAACGAAAGATGCTAAGCCATGAACAATTTTAAGATGCCAATTTCGTAACGCAATCCCAAAAATCTTAAAGAACAGCTGAAGAAATATAGTTTCCGTCACCTTAATAACGCCATATTAGCGTTGCTTCACTGTAAATTCCAGTGAGTTGATTTTAACTCAGAATGAGTTGAATCACTCAGTCTGAGTTAGGACTATCAGAACTCAGAATTGCGAGTTGATGCAACTCAATATGAGTTAGCTGATCAAGTCCCCAGGAATCAAATCAACTGGGACTAAAAATCAACTCAACTCAGAGTGCGTTAATGCTTATTGTTATTAACTCAGAAATAACTAACTCGCTAGCTGAGTTGATTATTCAACTCATTGAAATTTACAGTAAAGGCTTTAAACGCGTAAGCTAGGAATATGTTTAATCTACAGTTTACGAACTTACGACCTTAAATGTAATATTAGCTATGATTAATAACATGCGCAATCTGCATACAGGAACAATTATTAGACATAAAGCGATAAACTGTATCACTGGTCTATTCTAAGCGCAGTTTAATATTGAAATTTCAGCTATCAACAGAAAATCACGCTTGAAAGGCTTTGTTTTTGAAAAATTAGCTTAAATTTGCTATAAAATAAAATAGCTGGCGGTGAAATAAAGTTATTCTTCAAGCAATTTTTTTGACCATGGCAATATTACCATTCACATATTATGTTGGGTATTAATATGTGCCTATAGCTTGTGAAATACATAAAATTTGGCACATTTTGTAATTACAAGCAAGGTTGAAAATTTTCTAGGACGACAAAACTTTTCTAGGAAGCTTGGGTCCCTTGTCTGTCCTTAGTATGGACCCGCTGGATGCCGGTATTTGTCCGGTAAACCAGATAACCAATCCACATTTTTATTTTCGCTTAAAAGTCTCAATTCTTCACAATATTTAACACAAGTCTTATGATTGGGGTATACTCAACACGCACCCCCGTATGCCGGTGACACGGGCCCGTACTCAAGGGTGGGCTCCCCCCTGGAAAAATTTTGGACCTCGCTAGCGAATTTTCAACCTCGCTTATAACTCATTGAACACCCTTGAATGTTCCTCCTGAAAAATTTTAAAGTCCCCCAGCAAAGTGAGCTGGCTACGGGCCTGCGGTGACGTCGTTTTTATGAGACGTACATCGACTGACTGCGGCGCCGCATAGTAGAGTATAACGCAACTCTAAGGGTTGCGCTATACTTTACTGTGCCTAACGTCGCCGCGCGCCGCTATGCGTTGCTAATAAAAATATATCGGCAAAAGCTATTTGGTGGCGTGCAGCGGCCAAGACTCGCCTGATTCCACATTTGGCTACCTCGAATGAGTCAAACTAAATATTTAACTTCTCAGCAATGAGAAGATTCGACCCCCCCCCCACCAAAACAAAATTATAATATTTTGAGGTAATTATAACACGTCATATGGCGAGATTACCACAGGTAGTGAACAAAAACAAGACAACATTTATTACAATTCATGCTTAATGCTGTTTTCAATTTAGGCGTGGATGTAATCAAAAAGCCTATGGGAAAGCCAAGAGGACATGAGTCATTCCATTGACTTCGACAAGTTTATTTCCGTGTCTGAAACCAAATGCCAGTTAAGACAAACAGACTTAAAACAAAACCATAAAATTTAAATAATTGACGTGGTCGTTTTTTCCTAAACCAGAATCTTAGGACCGTTCGTATATATTACTGCCGTATTCGAGGTACAAAATATGGTTTTTACTGAAAGTTTCATGCAGTGTTTTAGGTTTTGCTAATTACCAGGCTCTGTTAAGGGCGTATGAATTTGACAGTTTAAAACGTTGAAAATCGGCAAATTTTAAGCATGTAATATGACACTAAGTCTATCCAAAGCGATTACATCTGTAGTAATTTTATTTAGGTTTAAAATGAGATTAGAGAAAGATGAAATGCATCCTAAATGTTTTAAAAATTGATAAAAATACATACATTTCATGAGTTGTATAACCGGTAAAGACTCATAACTGGCCGTATCATTTATCTGGTATGCATTCCTAGCCACCTCTACACCAGATTGAGGCTACTGGATTGAAAGTTGACTGAAGGTGAATCCCGTATTTACTGGGTTTCTAAAACTCTACTTACGCGCTAAGCAATTACTTAATCATTTTGTCGTTTTTACAAGCTCGCACTTAGGTTTAAGTATTACTGTCTTTAAGTCGCTGATAAAATTTGATACTTATTTTACAAAATTGGCCGTCCAGTCATACCAAGAGTGAATAATGACTAATAGTATGCTTCTGTGCACATTCTGTATAGAAAAGAATGTACCCGGCACGCGTTGCGTTTTCACCATACCCTACCGGTTTGTTTAGACGGGGGTACAACCGGTGCAAACCAGACACTTTATGTATGCGGCGTCAAACATGCTCCCCTTATAGTTTAATTTAGGGGTATTCATGTGATAGTGACCCCTCTCTAAACAAGAAACGGTCGGCAAAAAAGAGCAAGAAACCGGTTTTTAAAGGCCCTCGAGTTGTCGGCCTTTGGCCTTGAAAGGTGGAACGTGCTTTTAGCAAAAACTATGTTATCTCCACCAGGACATCTCGGATGTAAATTGAAGCATGTACGCCCACGGGCAGGGTAAAACCGGAGGTAAGGTTGTGGCTCCGGCTCTGGTAGAAAATTGACTTTCAGTTCGGCTGAGGTATAATTTTTGACGAAGGCTCCAGCAATTTCGCTAGTGAATTTACATTATTTAACGGATAATTTTTAAAATTAGCAAATTAAACATAATTTTAAATTCCTAATTTCGTCTCATTTCCGGTTTCACCTCCGGGTTCGGCAAATTTTTTGACCTCCGGCTATGGCAAATTTTTGTGACTTCCGGCTCCGGTAGTCTTTATATCCAAGTGCACCCTACCCACGGCTGATATAACATTTACTGCGTTACCTCCAGAGCAGTATATAAAATACAGATAGTAATCTGTAGTTCGTTTAATCAAGAGTGGATGATCCCTTAAACCAGAGTATGCAAAACGCCTTGTTTTGCCTGGAACTAAATCTACCAGCACTCGTTGCATTTTGGTGCTACCCCCTC
Organism: Enoplolaimus lenunculus; assembly: GCA_030248215.1. Taxonomy (NCBI): domain Eukaryota; kingdom Metazoa; phylum Nematoda; class Enoplea; order Enoplida; family Thoracostomopsidae; genus Enoplolaimus; species Enoplolaimus lenunculus. The sequence goes on from JASANG010000078.1 coordinate 138,402, forward strand.
ATTTTGGGGGGATGTCAATTTTACGTTCATTACACGTTTATCCGCCAGCCCACACCGAAAATATGATCGAATCACTTTTCAGTAAATGAAAACAGCACATGAATTACAGCATCTATGAAGATTTTGACACCCCCCACCCCAAAATAAGGGGCGGGGGTTAAGCCAAAAATGCAACGCGCGCTGGGTACATTTTTTTCTACATAGAATGTACCCAGTTGCATACTCTTGTTAAATGGTATCATGCACTCTTGGTTTAATCAAACCAAACCCATGTTGGCTATACACTCCTGACTCCTGGTATCTCGCAAGAATACAACGAAAGGTTTGCAGTAAAGACTTACCAGTTGCATCGTCTTCATTTTGGCTAAAATTACTAAACAGATTGTGTTGTTCGATCAGTTTTGGCATATTTCAAATTAAATTATTAGTTTCCAATTTTGTCATAAAATAAATATTAGTAAATTAAAAAAGTCTAAAAACATCAACAATAGAATTAAGATATATTTTGGTACAAATACACTTCGCTTCACAGTCAAAGTTAATAAGGCTTAATAGACTCAGGCTCCTGGAAAATGATAAGACAAAGGCTTTAGGGCTTAGGTTTCGGTAAGCCTTTTTCTAAACCTTAGCCTATTAATGTGGGCCTGCGTCTGCGCCTAATCCTAAGCTTGCAGTGGAAGTGTACCACCGGGAGCCATTGTTTTAATTCAAAAAAGTTGAAATAGTGAAATCCCAATGTAATAAGGATTTTAGCCATTTCTGACAACAACTTGTCCACGCTGTCGCCCGTATTTTTAAAGCGGTGTATAGCAACTATCATCAGTTAGTAATACGTTTTCAAACTCACTAACTATTGCAGTGGTTGAACTTAACATTGGCACAGGAGTAGAGCAAAGCATATGCCAAAAAGTGTGCTGAATTTTAAGCCCACGAATTCCCTGGATCGACAGTTACAAGACCTATTACCAACTGGTGATATGTCCTACACACACTTGAGAATACGGGCCCTTGTTACAATTCTAACATATATACTTGCAGTTTGCTGGTTTGTGGGAATGACGGATTCCGTTTTTGAGGTGGGGGTCCCTCAAATGGTGGTACACTGCAAACCAATTCTGCACCGCACTCCAGCATCCACTGCGCCGCATATATAAGCTATCAACGTTGGCCCTGTGATGCACACGAGGCTAATGTAATGAACATGGGCGAACCGTTTCCCACAGGACTGCAATAGAGTAAGCTTAAGCTTTAGACTATTTTTTTGCTTAAATTTAGACTTACGCTTAGGCTTAAGCTTAGGCTTAGGTATAGGCTTAGCCTTGTTCTTAGTCTTAGGCTTAGGTTTAGGCTTAGGCATAGGAGTATGCCTATACTGCTGCTATGGCGTTGTTTATATACATTGGCCTCGACGGTTAGCTACATTAGCGTCTAACGGGTTATAGGTGTTACTGCTTGGTTAAAGAAATGCGCATTGCAAATAGCTATTTTAATTACATATTTTTCAGGTTCAAATAGCAAACCGCCTACCGGAATTTTTGCCACGAGCGTGAAATATCCATTTCTCAATTTCGTTTCAAATAATTCCTCAAGAGATTCAACATTATTGTCTAAACCGGGACAGACATATATTTTTGCTTGGAACATTTTAGCGCATATTTTTATTATTAACATTAATTTATTAACTATATCTGTAGGCTGCATTTCGTTCAGCTGTTTTTAGTAGAATTTAGACTAAAACGTTTGCTAAAATCGAAGGTTACTTGCAGCTAAGCTTATACTTAGGCCAATATTCTCAAATGTTTATAGCAACTATCATCAGTTAGCGATAGGTTTTCAAACTCACTAAACTATTGTCGTTGTTGAACTTAAAATTTGAGCGGGAGTGGAGCTAATCATATGTGAAAATGTGATGAATTTTGAGCCTCGGTATTTACTGGTTCAAAAATTGCAAAATCTGTCACCAACTGGTGAAAGGTGCACTGTAAATTTTAGTGAGTTGCTTTTAAGTCAAAATGAGTTGAGTCACTCAGTCTGAGTTAGGACTATCAGAACTCAGAATTTTAAGCTGATTCAAATCATTCTGAATTAATGAATTCACTCACCTAGAGTCAACTCAACTCAGAGTGAGAATTAACTCAATTCAGAGTGAGTTAATGTTTACTGATATTAATTCAGAAATAACTAACTCGCTCGCTGAATTGATTAATCAACGCATTGAAATTGCAGTATGCGAAACATATTTGAAAATACGGGATTGGATTTAGACGTAGGATGGCGTTGTAGCTTAAGTTTAGTCATTGTTTCAGGCTTAAAAAATAACAAAATCGACTTCAAGCTCTGTTAAATGAATTGTCCAAAACTCGCTCAAAAATTTCGGGTGTGGAATATGAATATTTTGAAGGTACACGTATTTATAACATCAATTGAACTATTTTTTGCTTCCGCTCCAACTGCGGTAAAATTTTGCTATATTTTAAGCGTTCGTCGACTGAAACATTTTGTAATTTGGCAGGGCTCAAATAAAATTAAAATGTATAATTGCACTTAAAACGCAGTTTTATGCAATAATTTTCACGAGAATTTTGCTGGTACTGCGCTATCTTGAACACGCGACCTAAAGATTACCGACACGTTGCTGTAGCGATTGAGTTACGCAAAGCTAATCTGGTGGAACAAACTAAATGCAAAAATATGATATATTATGACGTGTTTGATATTATATTATGACGTTTCATAGGGGAATACTTTTAATATCAAACAACTGTTTAACGGAGCGAAAACAGTATACTTTTCAATTTTGGTTTTAAGCTTACAGAGAAAACTGCGTATAATCCTGAAACCAGTGCCTGATTCAAAAAATTCTGACCCGGTGTCTGCGCAATCAGTGGCGGATCCAGGATGTCAAAATGGGGGGCCAAAATTTCACAGGTAAGAAACTTACTTTTGACCCGCACACAAACCACGAATTATTGTCATAAAATTGCTATATAATTTTTTCGAGATGCTGTTGGGGGGGCCCACGGCCGGGGTGCCCCCCCATGGATCCGCCATTGTGCGCAATACCTAATAGGCAGGGTGCGACCGGAGGTGAAAAACACCGGATCCGGAGCCGGAGGTGAGGCGAAACTAGGTAGTAAAAACGATGGTTATAATTAGTTCATTTTAGCCAATATCTGCAATCTGTTGTTAAGTTGTTTGGTTTTACGCTAATTTTCTGCGAGATTTCGGAAATTCTTTCCTGAAAATAGTAACAAAAGTAAAACGAAACGCGCTAAACAGATCAATATTTGCAAAATTATGCAGATACTTTACTACCGAAATTGCCTGAACCTCCGGCAAATATTCTACCGGAGCCGGAGCCGGGGCCGAAGGCAGACGTCCGGTTGTACCCTGCTAATAGCCGATAAGTGCACAAACGAAGCGAACGAGAAACCAAACGCAATTTTAGTATTCTATCTTGAAGCGAAATTTTAGTTTTGATCATTGTTGTGACGTTATTGCCAAACAGAACCTACCTACTAGTGGCTAAGATTAAATTCAAATACAGACGCCCCAGGTCATGCTTGTATTTTGCGTAATATTACATAACGGGTGTGCAATGAGGCGGTGATGTGAATTTTCCCAACAATGATATTTAAATTTAGTTTTAATAATAGAATTTCAAACTAAAGAACGATGACATTTAGAAAACGTTTGAAACCGAATCTTGAAGATTTTAGCATAAACGTAGGCTTAGAAATAAGCGCCGGAACTGGGTGGGGCAGGGGGGCACCTGTCCCCCTCCAATGTTCAGATCAGGGGGCACAGCCCGCCAATATTACCCAGAGCTTACAATATCAAACTGTCGAATACGTTCTCCACCGCACAACCCACATCATACACTAGGTAAAAATATCGAAACCAGGCGTTAACGGATAGCAAAAATAGCCGACACAGAAACGGATAGTGATCATAATAACGGAAACGGAAAATTAATATTAAAATAGAAAAACGCATTTTCAAAAGAAATACTGGGCTTAGTTAGAAAATTATGTCACTCACATGTTACCATACGTGCACTCGGCTCACAAAATGTCCCCTCCCAAAAGAAAACAATAGCTTGCCCGGCTTATGTTTTATCGAAACTCTTCATTTCCCAATAGTGTCTCCGCTCACCGCCAGTCGCGGACATAATAGAGTTTCACGGAAACTCTATACGGACAAGACTGATTTGCAGTAACACTTTTCAGGACATTGAAATGTTTGAAAAACAGTGTAGTGGGCAATGTTTTTATATGATAGACACACTATGGACACCTTTGTGGCAAAATTCATATTTTTAGGAAATTCAAAATTTGGCGGCAAAAGCCTAATTTTGGTAGGAAACTCAGATTTGGCGGGGAAGTTTGAATTTTTGGGAAATTCAAATTTTGTAAGGAAATTCAAAATTTTGGCGGGAAAAGTCTAATTTTGGTGGGAAACTCAGATTTGGCGGACAAGTTTAAATTTTGGCCGGAAAATTCAGATTTTGCCGGGAAAATTGAAACTTTGGCCGGAAAATTTAAATTTTGCGGGGAAAACTTAAATTTTGGCATGAAATTGAAATTTTGCTGGGAAATATAAATTTTGGCTCAAAATTCAAATTTTGGTGGGAAATTCAAATTTTGGCGGGTAATTCATATTTTGGTGGGAAAATTTAAATTCTGGCGTAAAATTGAAATTTTAACGGGAAATTCAAATTTGGCGGGAAAATTTAAATTTTAGCCTGAAAATTCAAATTTTGGCGGCAAATTTATATTTTACAAACTTAGATTTAGTTTGACAATGGTTCGTAAGATTGACAACCTATTGCTAACTGGTTAAAATTGCTATACCATTTTATACATATGCCAACATACGTATTGTTCACCAACGATTTTTCAATGCCTAATTTCAGCTGTGACAAATTTATAGGTCAAATTCCACTTACAACGCAATATTAAACCTTTTTCTTTAATTAATTTAAGAAACTTCTGGTGTATTTTTGGGAGTATTTTGATGCTTTTATTTCTTACAAATGACACCGTTTGTTCACATGAAAGAGCAAGCGACGGTGAAAACAACTTACGTTTCAACCGGAGATTGTTAATATTTATAGTCTGTTGCTTGCTAAATGCAGATCTAATTGCTGTTTGCACAGCGAATATTTTCCGGGAGATTTTGTTTGAGTTTAGAGGCAGATATCCGGTTGTAACCTTATGCTTTTTGTACCAAAACTTGGCTGGGTTTTTGAAATTGTACTTATAAGTACGTGGCTAAGTAATAACTTAACCATTTTGTCGTTTTTAAAAGCGTACTTAAAAGTTAAGTAAATACTTTGTCGCTGACTAAATGTGATAGATTACAAATTTACCATTCAGGCATACTAAAACCTTAGTCTAAATTAAAATTGTAGACTCACAATGCCTTCTTAATATAAAGTAAAACTGTTACTTTCTTGTTATCACAATGGCTGACATTTGGCGTTTATTTGATTTTGCTCGAAATTGCAGTATTTACTTTATGTCGTCAATTTAAGTAATTATTAAAGTATAACTTAACTAAATACTTAAGTAAGATTTTGCAAACCCAGCCATTGTTTTAATGATATTCAAAACTCGTGCTTCGCAAAAAAAGTTGTTTGAAACAGTTCCGTAATTGCATACATGTGCTACTCTCTTAATATAACAGGATGAAAAGTGAGATGCAAACAGCTTTAGTGGGATGAAAAGTAAAGAACGGAGTTAGTGCGAACCTCCTGACTTCAATGCAAAACGAAGTTGCTCAGTGCAATTTTCAACTTAAAACTAAGCTGCATAGAGCTTGCTGTGAGGCGAACCTCAGTAGATGTAGCGGTTTTGTGCTGAAATTATCATGTTTGCCACAACATTAAACACAATTTTTAACCCCCCCTTTAAAGTTGTACTTTGCAAACTTGAAATATCAGGTTTTGGTTATAGCTCATAACCAACACAGATCGAGAAACCAATGTCTCCTTGATACCGTTTCATTTTGCTTGTGTCAACGTTACACTGCAAAAAATGGTGAGTCAAATTGAGTGTCTCCGAAATAGGCTTTTCCGGACTACACAAACTGAGTCAAAATTCGACGCCGACAGACTCAAATTCAATTCAACGACCTGCTCAGTGAGGTGAGTCGAATTTGACTCTGGCGGAGTCAAATTTGACTCAGTTTGTGTAGTCCAGAAAAGCCTACTTTGGAAAGAATCAATTTGGCTCACCGTTTTTTGCAGTGTAGAACCTGTGTCCTATTACATACTCTCTGGTGTCCCCACGTTTACTCGGGAACAAAACTGAAGCAGTATGATTATTTCAAGCTCGAGCCCCTGTTAATGTCAACGTTAATGAGGTAAAATAGCAATAATCGTACAATATCCTTACGGAGTCAAAAGTTAAAACAAAACCAACTGTGGTGAAAAATTTTCAAGCGAAGTAAGCGAAGCGAACAATGTTATTTGTTGTATTTAATTTTAATTTATTTTTATTTTTAGTACGCGTTCTGGTGGTGAACATCGATACACCGAAATGCCCGTTAAACCTGCACTTGCTTCTAGAGTTTTTATTGCACTGACATTGAGGATTATATGTAAAAGAAAGCTTATTGAGGAACGGGTCAAAGAGCGAAGAAGTAGTGAACAAAAGAAGTAGTAAACAACAATCTTCTATCTTCACAATTTGGCAATTTTTTACAAATAAATTTGCATACGGATACACAAATCTACTGGAATGCGGTACAAAAATGCGCATTGGGTGTTCCAGTTTTAGTAATATAGACTGAAACAGAAAATAAAACTTAAAAATATTTTTTAAAAAAATAGAAAAAGAAATTAATCAAAAAGAATAAAAAAAATATAATATAGATGATAAAAATCTAATCAAACCGTAGTCAGAGATAGCGTTTAATGATCAGGCGTAAGTTTTCACTACGGATATTTAGGAATTGCTTCAATTGGCAACACAGACTTTTAACTATATGAACCGTGGTAAAAACAACGTATATATCAGCATTTTGCCTTGCTATACGGCTATGTGTTTTATCTTTAAGCTTAAGCAAAACCACAACTGATTTCACTGTTTACTCTATTGCAGTCCTGCAGAAAACCCGTGCGCCCGACAGTCTATTCACTGGTCATAATTGCTAATTTAAATTTCCTATGAATTAGTCGTTAAGAAAGTTCTAAAAATTAATAGAATATTTATTCGCTGTGTTAAATTAGTGACCTAAGAAAAACGCTACGGACACGTGCCTGGCAATATATTTTTAACAGCGTTAAAACGTGCAAAATTTGCTAAAATTTTAAATAGTTTCAAAATGGAAACGGTAACTAAGTCTAAACAGACATATCCAGGGCATTGTTTCTTCCAATTAAACGCAGGTACCCGAACATTTATTCCATTTGATGTCCCCGTAACCCGAGAAATATCCAGTATACTTTACCCTGCAGAAGTAAATAAAATTCGTTCCATCATCAGCATCAAACGGCATCTGCTTAACGTATCGTTTGCCCCATTTGAGAGGTATTTGTACTAAATTTGTGCCCCTACAAAATGACTAAGATTAAAATCAATCCATGACGGATCTATGAGGACCACCCATCGCCTGTAGGTCCTGAGTAGGGAATCATTACCAAAATTTTGTACTAAGACTTAACAGTATACAATTACGTTTGGCGGCTCGCTGTGTTCGCTGGCAAGCTTAATTCACTGTTACTGATCTCCGCTGTCTTCCGTCAAAAATTTCTCCATCCGCCGTGAACAGTCAATCTACTATTAAAACCCTAGTCGGTGTGTTTAGATATAGCAAAACGTCTATTATGCTTTTCTAAATTAGACGCTGAAACGAACTAAATGCGAATTAGTAACACATGATCGCATTATTGTTTGTGGACTTCTTAGAACCGGTACAAAGTTGGTGTTGAAAATATTTAAAAATTTAAAAATTCTTAACTTGCATTTGAAATATTAAAATTTTAACGCAACTTTTTTTGCTATTAAATGGTTCAGGCCTGTATTAAAGAAACTTCCCCTTAGAATGCTAAGGGTGTAGGGAACGTAGAGATTGCGAGGCTTAGGCTAAGATTTGACGTCAGGTTTAGTGTTACGCGAAACAAGGATGATATCTGATCATTAACCAGTTAGGTTAACGTTTGATTGGCTTCTGGTTTAGCCCAAATTCCGGAGAACAAAGAGCCCTCCTTAACGGAAAATCGTGGATCCGCCGGCCAATGTTGCTTTTTGGGCCGTAACAGTAGTTTTAGCGTATTCCTAAGCCTAAGTTTAATCCGAAGCGTTGCAAAAGCGTATTTCTAAGCCTAAGCATAAGCCTAAGCCTAAGCCTAACCAAAAAAGTAGTCTAGAATGTAAGCCTACTCTCTTACAGACCCACCAGAAACTGGGACGGCTCTAAAAGTAACATTGGCATTCGCCGGCCAATGGCTCGAAATTAGCATAAAATCGGTTGTTGTAGAGTGACAAGATTATTATCAGGACTAATGGTCTCAACTGTATGTGTGTACCACCTACCAGTAACAGGCCCTCAAAAACACTATAGTCGAAAAGCTATAAATTGCCTGTCGTACCAGAAAAAAACTTAATCATATAAGTGCTAAATTATTTAACCGATCCATCATGTCCAGGTCATATGAGCTATGACAAACTGGTGATAGTTGCTACACACATTTGAGAATGCAGTCAATGATACAAATGATCGGTCAGGTTATTTAGACTTTTAGGTTTAGGTTTTGGCTTGATTTTAATCGAAATTTTTCAATTAAACGGGGTCTAATCTACCTATACTCTTGCACAGATTTTTGCTAAAATGCTTGCAACGGTCCATATTAAGTTATAGGAGCCTTCCCACTGGTAGATGTGGCAACTATGGGACTTTGGTGGATTTAGAAACTGGAAATTTTGGCTTGGGTTCACGATTTGCTTTAGGTTTAGGTTAAGACTTATGGTTAGATTTTAGTCTTAGGTTTTAGTAGACAAGCTCGCATAGCTCACATGGGCCGTTGTATTTTATTTACGAACGAACCTAAAAAACCAATTTCCATTTAGGGCAAGTTTTTTAAACGTCAACATTTACCAAACCTATTTTTGCGTCTAAACCAAATTAAGCTGATTTTATAACCAAAAATAGTATATTATATATATGTATGTCTTTATATATATATATATATATATATATATATATATATATATATATATATATATATATATATATATATATATATATATATATATATACGTATATATATATTTGTTGTAAAAAAATTAACAGTTTTCCAGCTGTCATATTTCAAAAATGTCAGCAACGCCGTAGTTCTGTTATTTTAAAGAAGCGAATATTGACAGCTGGAAAAACAGTGTTTATCAGATTGTTCATACTTAAAGCTAACCTCTTGGTGCGCGATTGGTCAAATGTTCGCTATTTAAACATAGCAAAAACTCATTAAATATTCAGACGTGTACACCGGAACAGATTGCAAACGTCAGGTGACCAAGTAATTTGGAGCCGGAGATTAATAAATTTTTCCACGGTCAAAAGCGGAGCTGGACATGAAACAAAAAATTGTCAGCTCAAACGATGTTGAACTACCTGATACCATTAACGCTATTCTATAATAAAGCGTTGTCAGAAATTCATTTAGCACCTTTTTTGACAAATTCCGCCAATTAAACTTGAAAAATTCAATAACATTGCAAACAAGCTCATCAAACAACTCAAATTCTAAAACTAAGGTAAATTTCAAAATTTCAATATATACATATATCGATATATAATATATATATAATATGATGTATTATTTATATATACCTACCAGAGGCATACTTGATTTGGTACTCAGGCCTATACCTTAAAATAAGCGTCCTAACAGGAGGGTTAATTCCAGACTGTCGAATATGCTTAAATATAAAATATTTTATGAAAATATTCGGACTATAAAGCATAGCTAACAAGCTCGGATGTTAAAAATACTTTGAACCGGACGCGGTATGAAATTGAGAAATGCGTCAAAGGTTCATTTACCAATTTTAACGCTTCTATAAGCGCCCAAACCCTCGCCTAGCGATAGGCATCAGTATTGCCCTCATAATGCCCTAGCTAAAACGTCTTGACATGTATTTTAGGCCAGAAATAGCCATCTTGTTGCAATGTTACTGTATCAACCTTAAAACTCGAAAATCCACCCCAAAAATGTGAGGAAATAGTTTAAGAAACTTGCACTTGTGAATATTTGGTCTTACCAAAGACTAATTTTGAGTATGCACAGATTGAGAGCTCTTTCTTGATTCGGTGGTTGGTGGTGCATGGCCGTTCTTAGTTGGTGGAGCGATTTGTCTGCTAACCTGTAACTAAAACTATTTATAGATAAGTCCAAAATAGATTTCGAAACGATGTTCATCTTGCAGCTGTCAGTATATTCTATTGTGATTTATCATTTAGATGCCGAGGAATATCCAAAACTGAAACGGTTTATCTGTTCCTTCTTGGAACATATCATATCAGATATATCTCATAAGCGACAAGTTTAGGCTTAAGATAAATCACATAGCCGTTGACAAAAGGCGGGGGAATATATACTGGTTTCGTGCTACAATTTTCGTCCATTTTGAGTATAAACTGTTAGGCACATCACCAAAATGGTTTACTACAGAAAATCAGAGTAGCCAAGTAACAGAATGTTACCTCGAAAATTGTCATCATCTTGCTGGAAACGCTTGACGTACACATTTTCAGCTAATGCCTACCTTATAGTATTAAGCATTTATCACATCAAAATTGATGGCAAGTTGATGAGAATTATGCTATAATCAGACCGATTTCAACGTTGGTTAGGTGTTGTAAACTTCCTCCTAATGCAGCATTCAAAATTTTGAAATATTGGCATAAGTATAGTCAGGTTTAAGCTTTGTCTTAGGCTTAGGTTTAGGCTTTTTTGAAAAAGTGTACAAGACCCCGAATGTTAACGCAACAAGACAAGTATATACTCAAGCAGTATTGAAGCTGTTTAGTTCAAATTTTGCATACTGACAACCTAATAGGTGGGAAATATGTATGCCAAAGGATTGGTCAAAAGATTGTGGGTTTTCAAAAGGTATGATTCAAAGACAATACAAATCGTGCTCGAAATGACTTTTTTGTAATTTTTATCCGTTAGCTATGTGATTTTTGTGCATTCTATAACCGTTGAATAATGCATCATCAAGTGTATGCTGCGTTCGCCAATGTCAAAAATGTCCTACCATTTTAATATCTACGTAATTTACGAACACTAAAATGCGCGAGGTATTTTGCAAAATTGTTCAAAAAATTGTACTACGTAGCAGGACACTAAGTCGCACGAGACACTTTCGTTTTTGCGACCAGGCGTAACATTTGGGCTCTCAAATGACCCAGATACACCGTCAGATATATTTTTCCCATAACATTTTTATCGGCAAAATGTGTTGTTTTAATATATAAAATTTTTCACTAAAAACGCAGTCAACAAATGTTGTGACTCAGAAGTTATTAATTTATCCAAAATTGTTTTAAATGTAAAAAAATATGTTTTAAAATTGAAATATTTTGAATTTACAACAGGCTTCAGCCCAACTAAAAAACGTTTGCTTACTCTTGCAAAAGTTTCAACAAAGCATGTAACAATTTTGAGTATGTTCCTCCTAAAATTATGTTCGTCCCCTCTCTGGAATGTTGAGCTGGCTACGGGTCGGTTTTACAATTTTTGAAATATACACATATATACATACCTGGTACCCTAAGACACTAATGGTTCACGCTTTACAACCTCGAAACTTCTGAGGTCAAATCTTTTGATACGTCGAAAATTTGTCGGGTATCATCCTGTTGTCAGCAGGGGCCCTATTTTTAGAAATACGGTAATTTGACCTCAGTAAAAATATTTCAAGACTTGTGTGCTAATCGTTATCGTTAAGGCATCTCCAAAAAATTATAATAAAAATTAAGTTCGAACTTTTTTTAACTGTTTAACCTTTGCACAAATAACATTTAACAAGGGTTATTTTGCCTATTAGAAACAGGCTCAATAGGTACGAACGCCCTACACTGCAAAAAATAGTGAGTCAAATTGACACTCCCCGAAATAGGCTTTTCATTACTACACGAACTGAGTGAAAATTCGACGCCGCCAGGGTTAAATTGCGTCGAATTTGACTCAGGCGGGACTCAGGCGGAGTCGAATTAAGACTTAGTTTATGTAGTCAGGAAAAGCATATTCCAGAGAGAGTAAATTTGACTCACCATTTTTTGCAGTGTACCATAAAGATTAAATTTTCGGAAACATTTTTTTGAAGTTCACGCATAGAAAAAATATCTTAAAAAATTGTGTCAAAAATATAACAGTTTGTTAAACGCATTTCACAATTGCAAACAGCATCTTTCAAAACGTTTTTTTACGAATAAAAGAAAAAATTGTTGCAACACCAACATATATGCTTGAAAACTTTAAAATTTCAATGCACAACAGTGTGCAACCGGAGGTGAAAAATACCGGAGCTGGAGGTCAACGAAACTTGCCGGAGCCGGAGGTGAGGTGAAATTAGGTAGTAAAAATATTGGTTAATTAGTTAATTTTAGCCAATATTAACAATATGTTGTTAGGTTGTTTGATTTTACGCTAATTTTCTGCGAAATTTCGGAAATTTTTTCCTAAAAATTGTGACAAAAGCAAAACAAAACACGCTAAACAGATAAATTTTGCAAAATTATGCGAACTTTTACTACCAAAATTGCCGGAACCTCCAGCAAGAATTGTACCGAAGCCGGAGGGCGATTTGCTGCAGGAGCCGCAGCCGGAGGAGGACCTCCGGTTGTACCCTGATGTACAAATAGTATTTTGTCCGGTCGAGAAATCTTGTATCTGCCGCTAATCATAAAACGTCAAATTCGCGAAACATGTAAAAATTCTAAAAATAATAGCTCAAACGTGACGAAATAGTTTTTTGGGAAACATTTTCAACTCAAAAATGCAGCAAAATGCCTAATTAGGACTGCTAAAGATAGCCTAGTGGCAAACATTGTTGGGCAAGCAAACCTAAAATTGTCATTGTTAGGTTTAAAAGAGCCATTTTCTGAATTCCTTGTTAATTTTGTCAGAAATGCGTTGATGAATGCTATTTCCACTAAAATTACTAAACATATGATAAAAAAATTAATTATATTACAATATCTTACTCAACCAAGGATAGGCCAACTTCTGATCCCTAAGCGCTAATCGATGCCTATAAGCCTAAATCCTAAGCTTATCTCAACAATTTGTGACCGTGGCCTTATAACTGTGTATAGCGCCTATATACTAATACTCAACTGGATATCAATATATTATAGCTGCAATGCTCCACATACGTATTTTGGGCAGCGTTCCAACTATATACTTATACTCAACTGTATATCAATATATTAGCTGCAATGCCCCACATACGTATTTTGGGCAGCGTCCAACAGATATTTTAAACGAATATTGAGGTACAAACTGTATGTTTTATTTTTGCGTTAATGCACTCAAATCAAGAGTGTCAAACTCTACGAGATTGAGCAATAACAGGTCTGTGATGCCCTTAGATGTTCGGGGCTGCACGCCCGCCTCATAAAATACTTATCAAACTTTCTGAATTTTAACAAATATACAACGGCTGAACGGATATTAAGCAACTCCATGGTAAATATAACGAATTTCAAATCAAAACGCTTAACCAATACGACCCATGTTTACTTTAAGGGGCGTTCAGGTTTCGAGCGGGTCCATAAAATAGTAGGTTTAGATTCTAGATTACATTTTTTTGCTTAGGCTTAGACTTAGCCTTAGTCTTAGGAACTTATTTTTGCAACGCTTAGGCTTAGGAATACGCATAATCTACTGTTACGCCCGTTAAAGTATTAACATTGCCCACCAGCACTATGCTCTAAATGTTATTCCCGTTAGCTATGGCGTTGCCAAGCCGAAAATTTTCGGCATAAATTTCTGTCTGGCAAGCGTAGCGAGCGAGAAATATTTTTTGACCTGTAAACATCCTGCAGCTTGTTGCATTGCCTGAAAAAGTGATTTTGTATATCTTTCAAAAATTTGGCTCATGTAAAGATAAGGGGCGGAACATTTTTCTGTGGGACTAGAAAACACTAATGTTAAGCGTTAGAGCATTTTTGCTTGGCTTACACTTAGGCTTAGGTATAAACTCATTCTTACGCTTAGACTCAGGCTTAGGTCTTAGGCTTTAGGCTTACGCTTAGGTCTTAGACTTCAGGCTTAGGCTTAGGTCAAAGGCTTTAGGGTTAGGCTTAGGAATATGCTCATAACACTGTTCCGCCCCTGTTCTTTACATTGGCCAAAAATTTCATGCGAAAATATTTCCCGGTATCATCTCGGTCCTGCCACATAGGTCATTTACGCCGCCTTTGATGTCCCAAATCAAATTCTGCCAATAACTGAGAACCCGTGAACCAATAAAAATCGTTTTAACCGCAAACGAAACGCGGTACAATAAGTTTGAGGGTTATAAATATAAACATAAATGGTTTGTGGTCTCCCGTTTAAACCGACAAAGTGTAAACCTTTATATATTGCATTATGAGTCAGATTTCCAAGTCAAGATACCGTCATATGACGTCATAGCTTATCGAAGAGTCGCCTGATACCTGACTTAGGGTCAACTTTTCGCTGACGTCATAGATATATGATGACGTGTTGTTTGTGGGTCTTAGTGTGGTCGCAAATAACTTCGAGCCATGATTCAAACTCGTACCTTTGAACGAGAAAGTGTATTATAAGCACTGTTGTTTTGGTACGTCAAGTCAAAGTTCAAACTGAACGTCATATGTCGTCATTTAGGTTTGCCTGATACCTGGCTCTTAATAGAACCAAGAGTGGATGATCCCTTAAACAAGAGTATGCAAAACGCCTTGTTTTGCATGGACCTAAATCTACCAGCACTCGTTGCGTTTTGGTCCTACCCCCCTCATTTTGGCGGGGTCAATTTTACGTTCATTACACTTTTATCCGCCAGCCAACACCGAAAATATAATCTGACCACTTTTCAGTATATGAAAACAGCACATGAATTTCAGCATATCTGAAGATTTTGATACCCCCCCCCCCAAAATAAGGGGGGTAAGCCAAAAATGCAACGCGCGCTGGGTACATTTTTTCTAGCATACTCTTGTTAAAGGGTATCATGCACTCTTGAAAGAACTAATCAGGGTCCAGAAATGTTGAAAATGAATCGCCAAGTGAGGTACAATAAAACGCGTATACAAACCGAAGCGTGAAGCCAGACGCCATTTTCATTCTAAATCTCCATACAATATCTTGGTTTTGATTACGGTTGGGGAGCCTAGACCAGGGCACCCCCCAGTTGAATACGCAATTGAGACCAGCCTTTTAGAAACGTCATATACCAGATGATTACGTGTTGTTCTGGGTTTGATGATGTCACAATTGTTATTACTGAAAGTTTCACACAGTGTTATGCACACTGCAAAAATGGTGAGTCAAATTGACTCTCTCAAAATAGGCTTTTCCTGACTACACAAACTGAGTCAAAATTGGACTCCGCCAGAGTCAAACATTGTACTCAGTGAGTCGCATTTGACTTAGGCGGAGTCGAATTTTGACTCAGTTTGTGTAGTCAGGAAAAGCCTATTTCGAGAGAGTCAATTTGACTCACCATTTTTTGCAGTGCACGGTGTCAAAGTCTATTAATCTTAAGTTTCCGCTTAAACCTCGGTTTAGTCCTGTTCAAACCAAGCATCCAACGTTTTTATGCTCTGAAACTCAGATAATCACACCGCTTTTTTCTTGTTCAAGCTCTATCGTCGTTTGAGCCTACGCTCAACAGAAAGAGCGGTTCTTAAACTCGAAGAAAAATTGACCAAAATGACAACAGATAATGGCTTAATTTTGTAGCTATGTAATCATCGTATGTTTTGAAAGAAAAAACACAAGCCGACCATATCGGAATCGTAAAGCAGTCGTTTGAAATCGAAACTTTAGATCAAGACTTGTTCACATAATCGTATTGTAAAGAGAAGAAAACGAAGATCTATATATACATATATCTATATATCTATCTGTATATAAATATATATAAATATATATCTATATATCTATCTATTTATATATATTTATATTTATATATGGATGAATATATATACAAACTACTGATGGTTTTTAGAGGGGTTTTTGGCGGTTTCGAATCTACCATTAGTTCAATATGTACTAAAGTTCTTGCGTTGGAGTGAGTTTTACTGCTCTGGCCTCAAGTGCACTCCAAAAAAGGTGAGTCAAATTGACTTTCTCCGAAATAGACTTTTCCGGACTCCACAAACTGAGTCAAATTCCACTCACTGAGCGATTATTTTTCCACTGTTTTTATATTCCCTCATTCCCTCAATCACACTGCCAAAATGAATCGCTCAGTGAGTCAAATTGACTCTCTCCGAAATAGACTTTTCCGGACTCCACAAACTGAGTCAAATTCAACTCTCACTGAGCGATTCATTTTTGCAGTGTGATTGAGGGAATGAGGGAATATAAAAACAGTGGAAAAACGATAATTAGAATTTATACGCTGAAATATTGTTTCAAGCCCGTATTTAAGTGCTGCACACAGTTCGTTTCACAACCATAACTCAAAGCATGACCTAAGCCTAAACGTAAGAATACGCTTATACCTAAACCTAAGCAAAAAATTAGTCTAAATCTTATTAGCGTACTCAATGGCGGATCCATGGGGGGCACCCCGGCCGTGGCCCCCCCAACAGCATCTCGACAAAAATTATATAGCAATATTATGGCAATAGTTCGTGGTTTGTGTGCGGGCGAAAAAATAAGTTTATTACCTGTGAACTTTTGGCCCCCCATTTTGAAATCCTGGATCCGCCACTGAGCGTACTCCATTACAGTTGAACAGAAAAACGTTCCGCTCTTGTACATGGGCCACACCGTTCCAAATCGTTTTACGTTGTGATAATCTGCAAAAGTACCGCAAAGTTTTAAACGAAACTCAACAGGGAAGACTTTGCTTGAACCAAAATTGATTTAATATACGGAATAATTTCAAGGTTTAAGCTAAATAAAACATCCTAACAGACATAAACATATTGAAATAGTACAATAAACTGGCACAAGATAACAACTGTTCAAGGAATAAGTCTTAGGTACTATTGACCAAACCCGAGTAAGACATTTTTGGAAGAATAGGTAACAATGCGATAAATATAAACCAGGCATTTATCTTTACCTAAACAGAAAACCAGTCAAATCATAGGTAGAATGACGAATGTATTGACCACGGCCGTAGTATGAGCATATTCCTACACTGTAAAAAATGGGGAGTCAAATTGACTCCCGCGGAACAGTCTTTTCCTGACTACACAAATTGAGTCAAATTTGACTCCGCCAGAGTCAAATTCGATTCACAGTTGACTCTGGCGGAGTCAAATTTGACTCAGTTTGTGTAGTCAGGAAAAGCCTGTTTCCAAGTGAGTCAATTTGACTCCCAATTTTTTACAGTGTAAAGCGTAAAGACTAAGGCGAAGTCTTACCAATAAGCGTTATATCTAAGCCTTAGCATAAGCAAAACGCTAACATGATAGGGAAAGTCAAAAATATTTTGAAATTAGCAATGAAATTGCAAGCTTACAAGCGAGACTAAAACTTCTAGAGGGTCATGATCAACAATAAATGGCTGAATCCCACAATCCATTGCTGGCTGCGCGGATCCGCCCGAGTTCATGACCGCCTCACAGGATTTCAAAATACGAAAATTTTTGCGTCCTTGTAAAGATCAGGGGCGAAACGTTTTTCTGTGGGACTAGAAAAGAGTAAGTAGTTTAATTTTTTGCTTGGCTTAGGCTTAGGCTTAGCAATGTGCTCATTCTTACGTTTAGGCTTAGGCTTAGGCTTAGGCTTAGGAATATGCTTCTAATACTGTTCCTTCCCTGTTGTTTACATTGGCCAATTTTTGTAACAAACTTTCAATCTAAAGTTTGAAATCTTTTGCTTCCATATTCTTAGATCAGTGGTATTCCACAGATGTTTAATCTCTTAATCATTTTTGAATTTTATATCAAAGTTTAAGGTTACTAATTTGACGTAAATCAGTGATTGTTACCTTTAATATTAATAAATTTGAACATTGCAAATTAACCCGCATTTGTCTGCATTTATATATTTTTTGTTGTCTGGTGAAATATTCTCAATATCAAACAGTACAAAACATATACACTGTTAGTAAAGGTTAATATAAGCTAACTGCAAACAGGGGTCATATTCTCAAATGTATATAGCATTGATTAATCAATTCAGCTAGCGAGTTGGTCATTTCTGAATTAACATCAGTAAGCATTAACTCACTCTGAGTTAATTTAATTCTCAATCTGAGTTGAATTGACTCTAGGTGGGTTGGTTAATTAACTCACATTGAATTACATCAACTCAAAATTCTGAGTTCTGATAATCCTAACTCAGACTGAGTGATCCAACTCATTCTGAGTTAAAATCAACTCACTGAAATTTGCAGTGTAGTTTTCCAACTAAACTAACTGTTGCAGTTGTTGAACTCAAAATTGGTACAGCAGTAGAGCAAATCATATGCAAAAATGTGCTCTATCATGAGCCTCAGCATTCACTGGTTCAAAAGTTAACATACACATTACCAACAAGTGGTAGGTGTTACACGTATTTGAGAATACGGGAACATATCTAATTTATACAAAATATACGTATAGGTGGGCTTACGTAACCTTTTTCTCGCAATAATTAATATTTCAGTACTTCACCGTCTGATGAACTCTTTTAAAATATTTCAATTTCTAACCTAAAGTTTAATAATTCTTTGTCTCTAAACACAGGTGCCAATGTAAACAACAGGTGCGGAACAGTATTAAAAGCATATTCGTAAGCCTAAGCCTAAGCGTTAGAATGAGCGTATTCCTAACCCTAATCATAAGCCTAAACCAAAGCCAAACAAAAAATTAGTCGAAACCTCTTAAGCTTGCTCTATTCTAGTCCCACAGCAAATATTTCAGTACTTCACCGCCTGATGAACTCTTTTAAAATATTTCAATTTCTAAGCTAAAGTTTAATAATTCTTTGTCTCTAAACACAGGGGCCAATGTAAACAACAGGGGCGGAACAGTATTAAAAGCATATTCGTAAGCCTAAGCCTAAGCGTTACAATGAGCATATTCATAAACCCTAATCATAAGCCTAAACCAAAGCCAAGCAAAAAAATTAGTCAAAACCTTTTAAGCTTGCTCTATTCTAGTCCCACAGCAAAACTGTCCGCACCTGATTTTGACATGGACCAACACAGGCATCTCCAAAACGCGCAAAAATATTATCCAACATTTTCGAACGAGTGAAAACTCTTTTGAAAACTGAATTCATTATTTGAAAACAGAACGCCAGTTGCCAAGGAATTTTGTGAATCGGTTTACGCAGTTGATGCTTGTCAGCGGACGAATTCGGAAATTTCTAATGGGGAACATCATGCGATATTTTAGCGAAACGCCTTGCGAACAAAGCAAGCGAGAAGATAAACGCAACTTTAATAGTAACTAACTTGTAAACCAAAAACTGTGACTGTCATCTCTGACAGCGGCTTGGTTCTGGGGATGCCTCCCACCCCCATTGAATCGACCAGTGTCGGTTGTGCACAATTTATGCCCGGGTGATTGAGTTTCTTTTCCGGAGAAATCGAAAAAGGAAAACTTGGAATGACGTCAGCAAATGTGTCGCCCATACCACCCATACGCGCAAGTGCTTTATTGCGATATGGCTTTAAACTGGCAGAGTTGTAAATGCAACAGCCAGCTCGGCAGCCAGGCTCAACATTGAATGGGGGGTGCAGGACTTTTGTAAACGGGATAAGCAACGAATTTAAAGCATTTTTAGGGGGATAAAAAATTTTTCTGCGGGGAATAAAACAATTTTTAGGGAGAAATGAGTCTCTGTGGGCACCATCTGGCTGCGGGCCCGGGGTCCGACACTAAACCGACTCTGCTGTACCAGTTTGTTTGCGGCAGAGCGCATTTGAGGGGATATGGTTTTTATTGTTTGCGAGGTGAAGTCATATAAAATTGTCTGGGAACAAAAGCGATATTTAGCATTTACTGCTATGTAACAGGGAACCCCCGAGTAAATGCGTCCCGCCCCGGTTTCGGCAGATAACAAACAAACGGTTTCGGGCTTCGATAGCAATTTTGTCGGAGGTTCAGTTAATTTTTGTAGAAAATTTTTTTGGCGTTTTCAATTTCGGGAAATATTTTCAAATTATGAAAATTGGCAAAATTTGTCGTTTTATTTTGGCTACAACTCGCCGCTCTAAAAGTGTCTGACGATGTTAAAATAACCAGATTTACCTACTTACTTTTTCGAATATAACTTAACAATTCGGGCCAATGTAAAGAACAGGGGCTGAATCGTATTATAAGCGTGTTCCTAAACATTAACTCATCTTGAGATGAGCTGATTTTCACTTTGAGTTGAGTTGACTCAGTGCAAGTTGATTAATTAAGCTCACAATGATTTTAATCAACTCAAAATCTTGAGTTCGGATAGTTTTAAATCAAACTGGGCGATTCAACTCATTTTGAGTTAAAATCCACTCACTAAAATTTACAGTGTAAGCCTAAGCCTAAGCGTAAGAATGAGCATATATCTAAGCCTAAGGCTAAAACCTAAGCCAAGCAAAAAAATACTCTAAAGCTTAAGCTTACTCTTTCCTAGTACCACAGAAAAACGTTCCGCCCCTGAAGAACCAATCACAGTAAGGATCTACTAAAGGCGTGGATCAACATAGTCTGCGGAGTTATCATATTCGCTTTACTTCTAAAGACACGGGGGTTCGTGTAAAACATAAGCTAAATTTTTATCTTAAGATTCATAAGATTCTTTTATTCCCGGGTTACGTCCATTATGCATAGAATATCGTTCTATTAGAACCGCTATCTCATTAGCAATTCTAAAAATATTTAGTCTCTTTAGGCAATAGGTTAAACAAAATTTAAAATGCAAGTCTAAATTATGGAAAAGGTTACAATCGTCATGTAGCCACCATCTATTGAACACAGTTATTGAATATTTACCGAACTTGGCAGTAATAAATAAAAGCCTACGCTTATCAAGAGCCTAAACCATATGACTGCTAGGAACTTAGTGTTTAAATATTATTTATCGACTACAATTTAGGATTTAGAAGATACCTAGTAAGGCATGAATTAACTATTTAGAAGTTTCAAAATAAAACAATTTTAGGTATTAAATGTCAATGATGAGTAGAAATGCTACCGTCATCTGTAGCGCTTAGCTCTTTCCGCCAGTTCAAGACTTTAATTTTATAATTATTATGGGTTTAGGTTTAACTTTGACTTTCAAAATAACAGCAAAATTTTTACCATAACCCAATTTCTGCAACCGAAACTGATTTACGTTGGAGTCACATTTTGTATGTATTACTTTATGGCCCATGTATAGAACAGGGCCGGAACAGTAGTATAAGCGTACTCGTAAGCCTAAGCCTAAGCTTAAGCTTAAGCGTAAGGATGAGACTATTCATAAGCCTAAGCTTATGAAAAAAGTTCGTGTAAAGCTTAAACTGACTCTATTTACAGCGCTGCTGAAAACGATTTCAATAGTATTTACAATGTATATGCCCGAAATTTGGTTTGATATCAAACGGTATGTAAAAACAACCAAAATATCGTCAACAGCTCTTAAAATTGAATTGACCAATCGTTAATTCAAGGTATGGTAGGGTACAACCGGAGGCGTACCTGAGGTTCCGCCGAATACCTATTTCCGGTAACGGCTTCAGTAGAATTTTTGTCGGAGAATCCGGCAATTTTGGCAGTGAAATTTTGCGTAGGTTTTACAAAATTTATTTGTTTCGTGCGTTTCGCTTTAACTTTTCGTACAATTTCGAGAAAAAATTGCCAAGATTTCGTAAAAAATGTGTGTAAATCTAAAACATTTAACATCTTACAGATACTGTATTGACCCGAATATAAGAAGGGGAGGGGTAATAAGAGTGGGGTCCCCATTTTGAGTCCGAATCAATTGGAGTCCGTGTCCCTAATAAGAGTCCGTAAGCGGATAGAGTCCCTAAACCCTAATTACAGGCCATAAATGTCAATTATTCCTAATTGTAGCGCATAAATGACTCCAGGACCAAATAATTTAAGTTCGTAACTTTAAAGCGTACTTAAATTTTGAAAGCACATTCCTATAAGTATAACTTTGTATTATCGCTCAAGCTATTGCCACAAGACAAATAAACGTTTAATTCAACGGATAATTGCAGTACCGAATATTTATAAGTAACGAAGGGCGGCGGAACGTTTGTTAAAAATTAATAACAGTCCGTACCCGAATAAAAAGGGGGAGTACCCTCTGGAGAGGCCAAATAAATATCAGTCCATCCCTATTATTCGAGTCACTACAGTATATACGAAAATTAGTAAATGAAACATTATTTCAACTTACCTAATTTCGCCTCTCCTTCGGCTTCTCCGGCTCCAGCAACTTTTGTTAACCTCCGGCTCCGGTATTTTTACCTCCGGCTGCACTCTGCAATACAGCAATGCGTTCCCCTGAACAAAAAATTTTCATCTCATTAGGGGTGCCGCCGCCATCCTACCCCTTCTACCACTACGACCCTGATCCCTGATTTATTTATTTTTCAAAAAATTAAATTTAGATGCTGTATATAGGGGGGTTCGTAGTTTTCGTACAGTATATATACGTAGCAATGCACCGCACATTATAGTGTTAGAATTGTGTAAAATGTCAACTGTAAAACGCAAAAATATTTCTAAATATACTCGAGTTTTTGTAAACAGCAAAATACAGTTTTTGTTCAA
The DNA here is from genome assembly GCA_030248215.1 of Enoplolaimus lenunculus. Lineage (NCBI taxonomy): Eukaryota > Metazoa > Nematoda > Enoplea > Enoplida > Thoracostomopsidae > Enoplolaimus > Enoplolaimus lenunculus. The sequence goes on from JASANG010000078.1 coordinate 161,301, forward strand.
GTTTGTAGTATCATTTTCTGATAAATTCAACGGGTTATATAGTTTACTATTTGGATGATATTTCAGTGCTGAGGTTAGTTTAACTTTGTTCACAAGAATGCTGCGTGCCCCTGGACCCCACTCAAGTTCATAGGGACCTCAAGGAGGGCTAATGTTACTTTTAGGGGCGTAACAGTAAATTAAAGCGTATTCCTAAGCCTAAGTCTAAGCTTATGCGTTGCAAAAATTGGAACACATAAAATTGTTAACAAAATACCTTTTGACTGTATTTTTGGCGTTGTAGTGGTATGAGAACCGCTTAGCACTTGAAGGTTTTGGGGAGCACCCTTCCCATTCTGGGCCCATGTATAGAACAGGGCCGGAACAGTAATATACGCATCTTCCTAAGCCTAAGCCTAAGCCTAAGCCTAAGCATTAGGATGGGCCTATTCCTAAGCCTAAGCCTAAGCCTGAGCCTAAGCCTAAGCATTAGGATGGGCCTATTCCTAAGCCTAAGCCTAAGCCTAAGCCTAAGCAAAGAAATAAGTCAAAAGCTTAAACTGACTCTATTACAGCACCTCCGGAAAACGATCCGGCCCTGTCCTATACATTGGGCCCTATTCTGCATAGCATCATTTGAAACTGGGGGAAGGTTCTGGGTAGGAAATGGCAGCCTACTGAAACGAAAGTATAAAAGTGCCTCTAGTACACTATTAGCCGTTCTATTGCAGTTTTTTCTTTGCATGGCAACGGACAGCCGCTAGTCCCTGTACGGGATTTTTCTGGAGCCGAATGAAGTTGCAATCACATCGGATAGCCAACATGAGCGCAAATAGTAGAAGCTTTGTTGCCTTGTCCACACGTCCATTACAACATACACTGAAAATTTCCGTGAGTTGATTTTAACTCAGAATGGGTTGAATCACTCAGTCTGAGTGAGGACTATCAGAACTCAGAATTTTAAGTTGATTCAATTCATTCTGAGTTAATGAATCAACACACCCAAAGTCAACTCACTCAGAGCGAGAAACAACTCAACTCAGGGTGAGTTAATGTTTACTGATATTAATTCAGAAACAACCAACTCTCTAGCTGAATTGATTAATCAACTTATTGGAATTTACAGTGTATATTTGCAGCAAACATTTTGCCAATCGCCAAGCATAATTTTACTTTCAACTAATTTTTTATTCATAATTTCAGAATTTTCCAATCGTAATGAATTGCAAATAAATCATAAATATTGCTCTACTGAATGTCATCGTATCGTCATCTGAAAGAAACTGAATGGCTGCGCGCACCTCAGAGTCATGGCCCGTGCCCATACCCTGGTTTAGAGGTGCTAACAAACATTGATCTCATTTGCATTTACCCAACAGTTGACAAAAGTATTTCACCACGTCATCGAGGTATTCAGGACAAATTTTGCCTTGAAACTCCGTCAGGATTCAGGATTTTCAATGTTCAGATTGATCGTAAAGGCCGTGGATGCCTTGGAAGTAAGTTGCATATTTGCCGCAGGCCAATCTGCTGCTATTCAGGTTAATTACTAATTGGCTTAGGCCAGCCTGCTATTTTGGAGCAACAGGCATTCAGCCTAGGTCAAGCTAGAATCGAAGGACTTGTTCGAAGTACTAGTAAATCAGAAGCTGATTGGCCATTGCAGTTTAATAACACTTTTGAGCCAAGGCCAAACTGCTATTACATAAAAAGTAGCAAATTAGCCTACAACATATCCAACAGGAGTGTATCTGCAGGTTTTGTATGACGTCATGTATCGCGTATAGCCAAAATTTTGAACAATGGGGCGCTGTATAAAAGTTTCGTTCAAATGAAAATGTTCTGAAGTTCCGCTGCACACAAAACAAACTGTCTTGAAATTTCAAGACTTTCACTTAAATACTGAAGACATAAATGTCTTGTATTTCAGACATTAATAGCCTTTAGACAGCTCAGAAATTTGTCTGAAATGGTTACAACAAAAATGTCTTATATTTAAGAAATTACTGTTGCTAATTTATTAGACATATTTGTTTCTTTCAAGAAATTGTTGTCTTATATTCAGGACTAATTTTCTGATTTTTATGTATGTGAAAAAGTTGCTCCGTTTTTGTTCATAGAAGTGTATTTAAAAATAATCAAATTTCACAGATATTTTGGGTTGACCTTAGACTGCCCTCAACCTAAGATTATGTCTTGGACGTATTTAGGTTGTCAAATGAGGGTATCTGGTTGAGCTTTAGCCCCCAATTTTGAAGTCGCTTTCCTTGAAAACACATGTCTTGTATCTCAAATTAATATTTGTCTTATGTTTCAGAAATATTTGTCTTAAGTTTCACGAAACTAAGTCTTAAATCTTAGACTTTAACGTCTGAAAAATTTCAAACCCATATTTCTGAAAAATTTAAGAAATAAAAGTCTGAAATTCAAGACATATATGTCAGGAGTCCATATCAAGACATAATTGTTTTAAATTTCAGACAATATTTCATAAACATATGACAATTTATTTTGTGTGGACAAAAATTGCAAAGAGCGTTTAACCTCTAAACCCATTTATAGCTAAAGGCATTGTTTTAAGCTGTGAACAGTTTATTTTCATTTTTCGAAATTATACTGTAAAAAGGAACTCTTTCTTTTCATCCGCTTTAGACATTCATTTTAAGTAATTTTTTTCAATTTTTTATGTTATTCTTTATCTGTTCGATCCCACAGTCTTACTTTATTGATCCGTGATGATTCTGAGTAGTTTTTTTGTCACGTTCGGATTTATTTATGCCCGACTATTTAATAATGTCTTATTCTTTTATTTTGTTTTCAGGCACACGACAGAACGAGTTTATGTTACATTTCTTGGATAAAGATAACGAAATTGTATTCTCAATACATCGACCATCCAATTTTGTTGCCGTCATGCTATCATGGACCAATATGAAAAGCGTCGGATGGCAGATATCAGTTTACAGCCGAGATAATCAATTGATCGGGACTGTTAGGCAGGTACGGTTATGCATTTGAAAATTCGTGACGCTTACAGTAACCGGGATGCAGGGTTGCAACAGGAACTAAATGTTGCCGGACCAGGAACAGGAACAGGAAATAAAGTTCTAAGCAGGAACAGGAACAGGAACCAGAATTTGAAATTTGTTTATCACCGAATTGCTATTGAACTTTTCAGAAAACTTACAAATTCAACTAATTGCCAAAACGTTCATTTAGATATAAAATTTTTTAAGACAATGTTTCAAATATTTAAATGATTATGAATAATTTACACAAAACCGTAAAAATTACGGTTTCTGCATGTTTGAACGCAGGAACAGAAACAGGAACAGGAATTGAATTTATGCAGAAAAGCTGGCCAGAACAGGAATTTCGATTGAACCCTGGGGAATAGTAATATATCCTACCCACCGCACCTGCAGTGCCGCAAATTTTACGATACAAATAGTTCATCAGAAGCTCACAATGTATTTTCAGCGTAATAGTTGTAGAATACGGCGAGGTTACTGGAGTTCAAAAACAAGTTTCCGCATTTAGCTCAACTGACGGAGCCTAGTGTGCTTAATACGCTAAAATACGCATTTGGAAGAGTTGTGAAACTTTACATCGCAAGAAGTTGTCTCGCAGACAAATTCTGGATCCGTCACTTTGTACCTACCACCAATTAGTGGGCCGATAAAACAGGGCCGGAACAGTAGTATAAGCATATTCCTAAGCCTAAGCCTAAGCCTAAGCCTAAGCGTAAGAATGAGCCTATACCTAAGCCTAAACCTAAGGCGAACCAAAAAATAGTCTAAAACTTAAGCTTATTTTATTACAGTCCCGCCGAAAAACGTTCCGGCCCTGTTGTATACATTGGCCGACTTAAGTTGTACACAATACCGCTCAACTTGAAAATCTATATATTAAAGCTGGACCGCTCCACATACGTATTTTGGACAAAGTTCCAGCAGATTTGTATATCCATATGCAAATTTGCTTCTATTTTATTATTTTTTCAATTGTCAATCAAGTTTCAAACATTAAATTGGAGACTTGTTTGAACAAATCTTTCTAACCATATGCCAAAAAAGTTGCACATGTGTGCAACGACAGATTACAAGTAAATATTACGCGTAATGCATTTGCAGAGGCCCGTATATATTACTCTCGTGCTCTGAAATTTAGCCTACGTCAAAGTTAGCAAAATAAGTAACTGCATTCTATTTTTAGAACAATACCTTGATCTATACTCTGAATTTTAGTAGTGTTATACTACCGTTTTTTCGTATCTTTTACAGTCATCAAGTGTCCTTCGCAAAACGTTCGCAATCGTCGACAGCGGTGGCACTAAAATCCTTCGCATTAAAGGCCCAATGGTCGAGCGAAAATTTATTAAAATTCGTAGCGCAGCTGTCTCGTACAAAATATACCCTGCTCGCGTTAGGGATGGGGTTTCCAACCGTGTGCGTAGCGACCCGCCGCCAGACAGCACGAATCCTTACCAGATCTCAGAGATAGAACAAGCGATCCCTAAAGATAGCAGCTGTCTCTTAAACCGAACCAACTTCCAGAGCCAGTCGCGGAAAGATACGCCTTCGAAGGCACAAATCGAATCCACAGAAAATTGGGGCAAGGTACAAGAGGATGTATGGTTTACCAATCTGGCTCAAGGACAGATCGATATTTCAGAGGCGGGAGCACCTGCTGATCTTATATCTGGCCAAATTGAAGAAGAGACCGGTACTGGGTACCGAAATCAATCTGAGGGCAAATTTCAGACCAGTAACGCGATTAAGTCGCAACCTGAAAATACTCTCAACTCTCAATCTAGGGATCATACTTCTTTCGGTGTCGAATGCGAGAAGAATAATCTCGACATAACTCGAACAGATTTACTCAAAGCTCAACATGAACCCGCAACAGATCTCAGCTACCAATCAAAACTCAAATTCAGTCCTGTAGTTGAAAACCAAAATGCCAAAGACCGAATTATACTCGAAAAAATCGGCGAAACAAAATCTGACATTCACATTTCAACTCAGGTTCAATCTAAAGTTAAAACCAATTCAGCCGACAAATTTCAAAACGCCGACCGCGAGCCAGATGCTGAAGCTCGATATGAAACTCAACAAAACCACGACAACCCAATCTCTCAACTGTCTATTCAAAATAGCCCAAATACCAAAATTGGACAAATTCAAAAAATTCACGTTCCGGTTTGGAACCGATTCTTAGGCAAATGTTGTCGGCAACAGATTTCGTTTGAAGATCAAAGAATGCCGGTCGATTATAAATGCTTGTGTATAGCAGCTGCGATGCTTATCGAATCGATGAACCGAGATTATTCAGTTGAATAGCGCTTTATAACCTTTGCCCGTATTTTCAAACGGGCCAATGTTACTTTTAGGGGCGTAACAGTAGATTAAGCGTATTCCTAAGCCAAAGCGTAAGCCTAAGCGTTGCAAAAAATGTGTTCCAAGCATTATGTTTTTAGAATTAGCATAAGCCAAGTTGTTTGGTTCAAATCCGGATGATTCAGGGGGTATGGGGAAATGTATCCCCACCGGCTGCCGAGTGTAAACTATTTTCAGGGTTAAAACCATCGTGAGCTTTAATGGCAGTTAAGGTGATATTGCTTCGCCTAACTTCTGTTAATATAATTTTCATCACATGCCTTGTTATAGACCAATGGGCACATTTTAGGGTCAAATTTACATCTTATTCAAGTCAAAGTAACTAACTTATCCTGTTTGACATTCGTCAAATAATTTTTCAAGCACAGGATAGCGGTCACGCCTGCGCTTTATCTGGTAAAATAACATTCTAAACGTATCTCAGACTAACGTTACCTCTCCCGTGTCAAAACCGACCAATTTTGTGGCACTTCTTCATGAATTCAACTACGTTTTCCAGCAGATGTTCGCATGAAACTCGAGGGCGAAATATTAATCCTAACACAGAATTCGTTTAAATGTTTTTGAAAAAGTTTTGTGCCAGAGGTGGAAATGATCACATGAGGGTAACATCACCCCTCGCACCCCATAGATGCATTTTTTCTTGAACTACGAGTATGTTATTTCGAAGATTATGCGGTTATTTTTGATGGTACTTGGGAGACTGAACCAAATTATACCCTTGTTTATTTTTTGGCAAGCTTATATTAGCAAAACTAGCAATTTGTGTTTAGGAGGACTCGTCTAAAAATGTGACTGGTATGTTTTAGCTTTGTAATCTTGGTATCTTTTAGCGTCAGTAAAGCGGTTTTTACATTTTAAAATGCTAGTTACCATCAAACCTAAAGCCGTAGGAAGGTCCAAGCGTAAAACTACGCTTCAAAGAGCGAAATAGTTCGGCATATTTCAAAAAGATAATACCGGTTATAAATACGAATTCTGGTACTATCCCTCCCATGAGTGCTAAGCTGGCTACTGGTCTGATTCCTGTGGTCTGTTTTTGGTCTGCTCAAACCAAATCAAAAAACCGCTAATGTGATTATTTTTTGCCCACATGAAAGTATTCTGTCAAGGCGATATAAAACGTATACCGACCTCTACACAAAACTAATATAACAAAATTTTTTGCTTTAAAAGAATGTGTTCACTTATCAGCCGTACACACAAAATAAATGGTCTTAAAATTTCAAGACTTCTACTTTTTTAAAATTTCAAGACATAAATGTCTTATATTCAAGAAATTGTTATTGCCAATTTAAACACAAGATAAATGATCTTTTTCAAGACTTCTACTTTTTTAAATTTTCAAGACATAAATGTATTCTATTCAAAAAAATTGTTATTGCCAACTCACACACAAAATAAATGACCTTATAATTTCAAGACTTCTATTTTCTTAAATTTTCAAGACATAAATTTGTTGTATTTCAGACATTAATAGTCATAACAGCTTAGAAATTCGGTTCTTAAATGGATAAAACATAAATATCTTATATTCAAGAAATTGTTATTGCCAATTTATAAGACACAAGTTTCTTTCTTTCAAGAAATAGTGGTCGTATATATATTCAAGAAATAATGTTGTTATTTTTATGTTTGTAAAAAAAGTTGCTCCGTTTATATTCTTAAAAGGGTATATAAAAAATCGAATTTCAAAAATGTTTCTGGTTGAGCTCAGGCTCCCCCAACCTAAGTTTGCGTCTTGGACGTATTTTAGGTTGCAAAATTAGGTTATTGGGTTGAGCTTTAGCCCTCAATTTTGAAGGCGGTTTTCATGGCAAATCTTTGTGTTTTAAGACATGTTTGTCTGATATTTCTGAAATATTTAGTCTTATATTTCAGAAATATTTTTCTTAATTGTTCATAAAACCAAGTGTTATTTTTCTGAAATTTTTGAGAAATGAAAGTCTTGAATTCAACAAATATATGTCTGGAGTCTGTATCAAGACACAATTGGTTTAAATTTCAGACATTATTTCTTGAATTCAAGACAATTTAGTTTGTGGGTAGGGCCAAAATACAAACGTTATATCAGCCCTAGGCTTGTTAAGCGAGTTGGCAACAAATAAAATATTGTCTAATTGTAGAGCGATAATTATTACATAGCCCTTGGGCAGGATCATTTTACGAATGCAGGCAAAAAAAGGACTTCGAAAGGCTCACAGGTTGTACACTTAGCACTCGGCTTTCAGAATCGAGCTGTCGAACCAGCCACTCGTCGCCATTGGTGAGTAGCTTGTACGCTCACGGGCGATATAAGCACTTATCGTTCTACTTCCAGGGCAATGCAGTATACCTGCATAGTTGGTGGTCAGGTTTACATATATCGAAAATGCCAGGACCGATTTTCAACACTTGTTAAGCTCTGATTCCGATGGAAAAATTATTGGAAGGGTCAATCCACATAAAAGCATCACGAAAACCACAATTTGCCGTGTTGATATTAATTTGGTTAAAGTATCTTGCAAAGTTTGGTTTGACTAAAATCAATTGCAATTAATTATAAGAGTTGCGGCCCATGTTACTTTAAGGGGCGTCCAGGTTTTTGACGGGTCTATACAAGAGTACGTTTTGATTCTATATTACAATTTTTTGCTTAGGCTTAGGCTTAGGCTTAGGCTAGGAACTATTTTTGCAACGCTTTGGCTTTGGCTTAGGCTTAGGAATACGCTTAATCTGCTGTTAATAGGCCCCTCAAAGTAACAGTGGCCAGAGTTGCGATGTACTCGCCGTGCGCACCTGCGCACGGCTTCTGCCATAGCCATTGCTGTCACCTTGTTTCCTTATTCGGCTACAGACCTGATTACTGGAATACAAATATTTACGACCGTAAAAGAATAATATCCACTAGCTATTTGCACATCTTTAAGTAAAGTAGTGTTAAGTAATCGTTCAGAAACCCAGCCAATAGCTGAGAAGAAATGGTTAAGCAATGGCTTAGCACATACTTAATTACTAAAGTCGTACTTAAGTAGAATTTCAGAAATTCGGTCATTGACTCTTATAGAGTTTGCGGTTCGTTCTGATATATTCAATAGCCCAACGCCTCGACCTGGACAAGACAATATTTGGGCTGGATGCCACAACTCTGCCATTTTCCTCGATACGCCTCTGCCGTCTGGCTTGTCAAACAGTTGCATGTATAAAACCAGAATTGCCTTTTACCCGAGGCTTTAAACAGAGCCTTTATTCTTGCCGACCGGCATACTTATTTTGACTGTGTATCAGCTTTCAATCTGTTACGGTTTTTTCGGTTTGTAGAAAATAAAAATGTTCTAAAATCACAATATATCCTATCAACGAATATGACAGGTTTAGGTAAATGTGTGACAGTATTCTACAATTGTGTGTAGCACCTATGATTTGATCGCTAGAAAGGCGTATAAATAGTCGAGGATCAAAGATTTTGCCATGGACAAGGAACGTTCTTTTTGACTAATGTAAAGATTAGCGGCGGAACGTTTTTCTGCTAGACTGCAATAGAGTAAACATAAGCTTTAGAGTAGTTTTGTGGTTAGGCTTGCGCTTAGACTTAGGTATAAGCTCATTCTGTTGGCTTCAGGAACATGCTTATGCTACTGTTACTGTCTTTTGCAACATTGGCCCACTTTTTTCAGTTTTGAAATTTTACAATTTATAAAACGTGTTTAGTGAACTAATATTGCAATGCCGTTGACGACGCAAAATTTGTTGGACTCAAGTTGAACCTGTACAATGAAACACCATTTTTGGAGGAAAATTGCAAGGTACGGACTTAACCATCTTATCACAAAAAATTTTCTGAACGGTGGGCGTACGTTCCCTACCCTCATCCTGGATCCGCTAGGGTGCGGTATTAAATATATCTTAAGTTACCGACTGATGCTGCGTAGCATGAAAAGGGGTAAAATACTATGCCTGTAAGTCAGCGCAACATCATATGGGGGCCCGAGAAAGTTTGTGAGGCCGTCGTGGTGCTAACTCTAGGAGAATCAAATCTGTTTAAGGGGAAAGAGTTTCCTGCCCCCCCCCCCCCTCATCTGGATATGGGTTCATTGTTTATATATGGTACTAAGATTTGCTAAACGTTCGTCAACAAGCACGCCAGTTTATTGTGAAATTGCGTGAAAAATGTAAACAAACCAGAACCAGCCATGTTTTGGGTTAATCGGGCATTTTGTGATTAAAATTGCTTTGACGTTATAACCATTCTGCATGCTTCAAGGTCGATTAGAAATGGCACAACAGCGATCGAAACAAGGGAAGACAGGGACACAGGGGGATGCAAAAATTTCTGACGGGGGGGACTCACTGGCAAACGTTATGAAACGCAAATCTTACCATTTTATCACAAAAAATTGTGCGGAAAATTGTTTTTTATAAAAAATTCTGTGAAGGAAAAACCTGTATGGTAGGGAAGGGACCTTACCAATTTTAAATCAAACAAATTTCTGATTGGGGGCGCACGTCCCCACCGCCCCCCTTCGCTTCAGGATCCGCCAGTGATCAGGGGGATATATCAATAGTCAAAATTGGTATTTAACACTCTAAAAAGACACTTTTGTCTACTGGCGTTGTATTAAAAAACCCTTAGATAAAAATGCAACGAAACACGGTAGCTGAAAACAACAGCTGAATTTTCGTCCACAAATTATTTATTAATTTTCAAAGTGATTTTTAAATTTTATTCAAACTTTTCATAGCTTTTTTGATTTTACCATACAGCTTCAAGTCGTCGCTAGTGCTACCGCGTATTAAAAGTTACATAAAACAAAAAATGGTCCAGGAAACAAGGCACAGTTGGTCTGCCGGTGGAAAACTAAATTTGACAATGCTGTAGTGACCCGAATAAGAGGAGGGGGGCTGACATTTATTTGGCGTCTACAGATGGTAGCCCCCCTGTTATTTGTTTACGGACTGTTATTTATTTTTAACCCACGCTCCGCCGCCCTTCGTTAACTGAAATATATTCAGTGTTGCAACTATCCGTTGAATTCAACGGTTATTTGTGTTGTGTCAATAGTTTGAGCGATAATGCAAGGTTGTACTCAGGAATGTACTTTCAAAATTTAAGTACGCTTTAAAGTTTCGAACTCAACAGTATTTAGTACTGGAGTCATTTATGCGCTACCATTTGGGATAATTGACATTTACGGACTCTGATTAGCGTTTAGGGACTCTATCCGCTTAATACGGACTCTTATTAGGAATACGGACTCCTATTGAGTGGGACTCAAAATGGAGAGCCCTCCTCTTATTGCCATCCCTCTTGTTCGCGTAACTACAGTACAGGTAATATTGAATTTGAAACAAAATAAATTATTTCAAATCTATTCTGAGCTATATTTTTTGTTGTAAGCCTTTTTTTGATTACCGCCGGGTATAAAATTTAGCACACTATGACTATTGGTGAGTCTAATCGTAATAATAAGCCTAGGTTTCGGTTTTATATTAAATCAGTATGATTTTTTGTTATTATGTATTTCTATTGTTTTTTTTCAAAACAGAACAATTCAGATATGATCATAAAGTGAAACTATACGATTAAATTCACAAATATCAATATGTTATCTCTATGGTAGTATTAATAATGGAAAAGCAAAACGTAGGCGTGCACCCGTGGCTGTGTAACTACAAGGATGCGACGGACATCCGGCTCCGGCTCTGCCAAATAATCGACATCCGGGTCCGGCGCGGCGGCTCGCTCCGGTATTTTGACTTGCCGGATATTACTTTTAAAAAAGTTCCAAAAATTTATACAATCATTCATATTTGTTCTAAGTACCATCGATCTAAATGACTTTGTTTTACATATTTTTTTCTGTCACACATGTAATGTAAATGTTTGCATGTGATCGTGTACTTTCACAATCTTTATTGTGTTATAAAATAATGCTGAAAAACTAGACATGGAAAATTGGTGCTATTCTATAGGCGTAACAGAATATATCTCAGCAATCTTGAAAATGGGTCTAACTAAGCCTTAGCCTAAGCAAAAATAATGGCGTTAATCAGAGCCAGGAACGGGCGGAGACAAGCCATGAAAAGGCTCGTTCTCGGTCAACTTTTGGTCATCCCCAAAAAAGTATAATTTTCAAAATAAATTATTTCTAATACTTTTTTCGTAGTTTTTGAGTTTTTCATAGTTTTTGTGTGTTTTAAGAATATTTGCAAATAATTATTGCGTAACTGTGACAATTCATAGATTTGAAATTATGATGTCACGGTTCATAAGTTACTTTGACTTTAATAACATACTGTTAAGAAACTGGCAAACTAATATTACTTACTTTTACCAAGAGTGGATGATCATTCTTTATAACAAGAGTGTGTAACTGGGTACATTCTGCGTATTAAAGAATGTACCCGGCACGCGTTGCGTTTTTGGCCTACCCCCCTTTTGTTTAGGGGAGTCTTTATGCAGTTTTATATCGTAGTAAAGGAGGAAATTGTAACACTCCCCCTTGTTTGAGAGGGGGGTAGGTGTACTGAAGCATACTGTTAATCTGTTGCTTAAACCCCCCTGATTGAGGAGGAGGTCGAACAAAAATGCAACGCGTGCTCGTACATTCTTTAATACACAGAATGTACCCAGTTGCAGACTCTTGTTATAAAGAGTGATCATTCACTCTTGACCCAGTTGCATACTCTTGTTATAAAGAGTGATCATCCACTCTTGCTATTACCAAGAGTGGATGATCACTCTTAGACAAGAGTGTGCAACAAGCTTGGTAATGTGTGGTACAAAATGTATCAGTACTCGTTGTTTTCTATACATTCCCACACTTTGGGGGGGGGGGTCGATATCACATGCAATACACCTGAAGCATACGAAAAATCGTTATTTTCAAGAATACAAATAGAACATGTTTCCATTAGCATATTGTGTATTTTCGTTGCTTGCAGAAAAATTCAACATCCACTAACTAAATTGGGGGGAGTCCAAAAACGCACCGTGCGCTGAGTAAATTCTTTTGTACACAGAATGTAACCAGTTGCATACTCTTGTGCAAAAAAGTAATCATCCACTCTTGCTATTATTAATAATAGCAACATTTACATCTTGTTTGTGGTTCCCATATCGCTTCCCTTGTAAGCGTATAGCATTTCTGCCCCATATTCTCAAATGTGTGTTGCACCTATCATCAGTGAACGATTTTTTAAGTACTTTCGAAGCAATTGCAAGCTTCAAAGTTTAACCGCAGATATATTGCATTCGATATATTCTGCGATTACATTTTAAGATTTACAGCTTTCGCAATTGGCTTTGTGTCCAAGCCTATTACTAACTGGTGATAGTTGATAGACCACATTTGAAAATATACGCACTGTAAATTTCAATGAATTGATTTTAACTCAGAATGAATTGAATCAACTAACTGGTGATAGTTGCTAGACCATATTTGAAAATATACGCACTGTAAATTTCAATGAATTGATTTTAACTCAGACTGAGTTGAACCGCTCAGTCTGAGTTAGGACTATCAGAACTCAGAATTGTTATTTGATTCAATTCATTCTGAGTTACTTAATCAACTCGCCCAGAGTCATCTCAACTGAATGTAAGAATCAACTCAACTCAGAGTGAGTTAATGTATACTGATTTTAATTCAGAAATGCCTAACTCGCTAGCTGAATTGATTAATCAATTCATTGGAATTTACAGTGTGGCTACTATTTTTAGCTTTTACAAGACATTTAATTATGGCTACTTTAACTACAAATTTGAAAGGGTGACGATGCTTTTAGTTGCGCATAGTTCTGTAGTAAGCTTATCGGTCGTGGTATTTTTATGTCTTTGTTGCTAAGTAACACTTTATTTTCTTTTAGCTTAGAATAAAATTGATTTAGTTTCTTAAGATTTAGATCAAACACATATTAAGTTTCGGTTTGCTATGAAATATTGTAGTGACCCGGACCCGAATAAGAGGGGATTAATAAGAGGGGTCGCCATTTCGAGTTCCAATCAATAGTAGTCCGTATCTCTAAAAGAGTCCGTGAGCGGATATGGTCCCAAAAATCTAATTGGAGTCCCAAAATTTCAATTATTCCGAATTGTAGTGCATAAATAACTCCAGGATTAAACAATGTTAAGTTCGAGTCTTTAAAGCATACTTAAGTTTTGAAAGTAATTCTTAAGTGTAACCTTGCATTATCGTTCAAGCTTTTGATGCTAGACAAATAAACGTTTAATTCAACGGATAGTTGCAATACCCGATGCATATCAGTAACGAAAGGCTGCGGAGGGCGGGTTAAAAATAAACTACAGTCCGTCGTTGAATTTTTGGAACGAACCTTGCCACTTTGTAATTCCACAAAATTTACATCAGTGTCTTGTCAGTGTCGAACGGGAGCAAGAATATTTTTAGGCAACGCAAGGATAAAATGTATGAAATAGAACTCTTACCCACACTCGCCCCCCCCCTACGTATTTCTGACCCGGCGTCGTATATATTTTAACAATCGTTCTGGGAAACGTCAGGGTGTCGGAGTACATCTAGCGCGGCCGCGGTCCGTCGCCGTACGTCACTCGTCTACGATACCGTCTGTGACGAATGGTGTCACACGGTAACGGACGGTGAAATGATAACGGCATACTTTGCGGGTAAACAAACTCGAGCAATAACACCCACAAGAGTTATAATTACCTAATTAAGCGTGCCTGTTGTTACCTGACTTAATTACATTAAAGCACCATAGCCTAGCCGTGAGCTTTAGGTTGTGTGTTTCACCGGTAGCTCTAGCGATTTTCATGCTATGACTATAAATAGATTTTTGACATTATTGTGTACCTAAAGTTTGACCCTGTATAGGGTTTTGTTGATGTTTTCGCTTAATGTGTTTTAGTGCCCGTAGTTACGATATTAGCGCAACGAAACTAAAACCAGGGCGACCTCTTTTTTTCAATCTGCAGTGGTTCCTTCTATCTGGCTCGTATCGAGGTTGGGTAGGAGGTTCACCCGCATGAAAAACATTGAAACCCCAGTTTTGCACCGCTTGCAAGCCCTTTGAGACCAAACCTCCTTAAATTTTTTAAGCCCCCTCGCATGTTGAGCTGGTTTACGGGTTCGCTTAATCACACCAGTTAGCAACTGGTTTTCAACGCAAGTGACCTACGGCTTCGGCCGATTTGAAATGTGACGCAACCGCAGTTGAAATATTGCTGTTGAAGCATCAAGTTTTTCTAGTTCCTGTCTAAGCTACGATGCGTTATGCTGAGCTTATGCCGAAAACATAAGCGTTAGTGATTTTTTTGGAAAAAAACTAACATTTGAACATATTTGAAAACCGAAACCTGTAAACTGCCGTTGTCAAACCTTGTATTATTTTGGTATTTTTTCCTATTTTTGCTCTATCGCGAGTCTTAAGTACTCTCTAGAGTCTAGGTATATATGTAAATATAACTATAAATATTTCATATGAAGCTTACCCGCAAAGGGAAATTTGTCTTATTGTTGCATATGTTCAAAAAATATAAAATAGTTTTCGGTGAAGCAACTGTTACATCGTTTGAAATGTTTGTTTTCACATCGAAAATACGCGTTTAGGCTTTATTCATAAGTCCGTATTCTCCAATGTGTGTAACACCTATTACCCGTCGCTGATATTTGAACGAATGAATAAATGAGGCTCGAAGTTTACACTGCAAAAAATGGGGAGTCAAATTGACTCTCTTGGAAATAGGCTTCTCCGGACTACACAAACTGAGTCAAATTCGACTCCACCGCAGTCAAATTCGATTCACTATGTCGTACGTTTGACTCTGGCGGAGTCGAATTTGACTCAGTTTGCGTAGTCAGGAAAAGCTTATTTCCGAGAGAGTCAATTTGACTCCCCATTTTTACAGTGTAGCGCAATTATTATATTTTAATTTGCGATAGTTTATCTTTCGACTTTTCTACATTTTTCACTGTTCACTTGTTTTTCGAACAATTTTCTAAAAAACTGTTGTCGGCATTGTTGCATTTGGTCATTTTTTGTTAAATGTTATGTAAGTGCATTCACTGTAAATTCCAATGAATCGATTTATCAGTTCACCTAGCGAATGGGTTGTTTCTGAAATGATATCAGTAAACATAAACTAACTCTGAGTTGGGTTGATTTTCACTCTTAGTTGAGTTGACTCCGGGTGAGTTGATTAATTAACTCAGAATGAATTGAATCAACTCAAAATTCTGAGTTCTGATAGTCCTAACTGAGATTGAGTAATTCAACTCATTCTGGGTTAAACTCACTGAAATTTACAGTGTTTTATTTGGCACACATGTTAATCATGAGCACGTAGCCAGGGGTTTAGAAAAGGGCTCGCAACTTGTGAAACTTTCGAAGGCGAAGTTTCTTGTGAAACCAACTGCGAAGTTGCCTATAACTATTGGATCAAAATCTCAACGAGAAGCTTTGATCCTTGAGTCCATTTTTCACGGTTACGTCCTTGGTGCCCAGAATACGAGGTCCATGTTACTTTAAAGGGCATAAAGGTTTCTGGTGGGTCTATAAAAGAGTGTCTTTAGATTCTAGATTACAATTTTTTGCTTACGCTTAGGCTTTAGGCTTACGATTAGGTTTAGAAACACATTTTTGCAACGATTAGGCTTAGGCTTAGAAATACGCTTAATCTACTGTTACGCCCCTAAAAGCAACATTGGCCGAAAATGATTGCTAACTCCGCGATCGCAAACAATATACTTAATTAATAGTAGTAGAATAACCATAGGAACATGCTTCCACAGTCTAAACACATTAATTTTACATATGCAGTGGTGTTGTTTTTACTGTTTTTGGTGTTATTTCTGTTGAATTATTAATATACTGCACATAAAACTAATTACGAAATGCTCTAAATTCTGAACTAAATATAGCATCTACCACCTACAGCGCATCAAGTTTGGTACCTTTAAATTATAGAATCAAATGTACCAAAGGTTTGCCCATGTATAGAACAGGACCGGATCGTTTTCCGGAGGGGCTATAATGGAGTCAGTTTAAGCTTTAGACTAATATCTATTTGCTTAGGCTTAGGATTAGGCTTAGGATTAGGAATAGGCTCATCCATACGATTAGGCTTAGGCTTAGGCTTAGGCTTAGGAATAGGCTCAAGCATACGATTAGGCTCAGGCTTAGGCTTAGGAATAGGCTCATCCATACGATTAGGCTTAGGCTTAGGCTTAGGCTTAGGCATATGCTTATACTACTGTTTCGGCCCTGTTTTATACATGGGCTCAAAGGTTCAACAATTTAATTCATTTTTTGCAACCATTTTCACGGGATTTTGTACAAAATTTTATTAGGGAAGCACTGAATAATTTTTGGGGTCTCTAAAATTGCAATTGAAGATAGTTTAGTTTTTCGCCGAGTCTGTTTGGCTGGGCACCAGCCAAATTTAGGGCAGCATCAGCCAAATTTGGTGAATACAACACCGCAATGCCTCCGTGACGACGACCTTGACAAGTTTCACTTGATAGGATGAGGAAACTGAAATCTACACCGGTTACAGGTATCCCACTTGGACTAGCAATCTTTAAATTCTGATAGGTATTGCACACATCAAACAATGTGGCTCTATATTTTGGCTAAATACGGGTCATAGACGCCGTAGATTACGGCTTTCGTAAACAGCCATTTTTTGGTAGTTGTTATGCACAGTTGAGAATGCAACTCAAAACTACCGACGGATGCCGGCGGCCCTATGATGCTTCTTAGTCTAAACCACTATGAAAACTATAGTACCGATTGTCTTTGAAGTTAACGGTGTAAACTTGAAATTTAAAATCAGCGAAGCATAAAAAGTTAAGCATAGTTTGTTTTTTAAATTGGTAAACGAAGGTGTAGTAACGGGTTATTCTAAGTGTATTATTGCTTACGACAGCGTTAGCTTTCAAATGAATTATATTTTAGACATAGACCCGCAGTCATATAGTGGCCAACGGGGCGCTCGGCGTTGCTAAGTTGAAACTTTTCCTCAATCACCAAAAAAATTTCCAACCTCGCTTGTAAGTGATTTGAAACGATTACGTGTGTTTTTAAAAATATTTCGATCCAATCACGTTGAGTTGACGACCCAGTGTGTTAAATAGGCAAAATATTTGAAAAGTTAAATTTTAGAATGTAATTTTACAGTCCTAAAATAAACCTATGTGATAAAATAAAGCGACCAATGTATAAAATATGGCCGTAAGTAGTACAAGCATATTCCTAAACCTAGACCTAAACCTGAGCCTAAGATTGAGCTTATACCTTGTCCGAATCCTAATCCTAAACTTAAGCAAAACATTACTTTAAAGCTTAAGCTTACTCTGTGGCAGTCTCACAGAAAAACATCCCACCCTGTGATCTTTACATGATCTAAATGGCCGTAGTAGTATAAGGATGTTGTTAAACCTAGGCCTAAACCTAAGCATAAGCCTAAAAATGAGCTTATACCTAGTCCTAAACCTAATCCTAAACGTAAGCAAAACATTAGTCTAAAACTTAAGCATACTCTATGGCAGTCTCACCGTCAAACATCCCACCCGTGATCTTTACACGGTCCATATAAACAATCAATCGAAAAGCTTAAACCTAAGCAAAAGATTAAAGTTTAAGCTTACTCTATGGCAGTCTCACAGTAAAACATTCCACCCCTGATCTTTACATGGTGGAAATAAACAATCATTCGAAACGTCTCTGTATTGCGTATCGTGTGCATCAACAAGTTGAATCTGGTTATTGGCCAAAAAAGTTACATTCCAAAAATTACAAAACCTAAACTTGCTCTATTGAAGTTTAATGGTAACACAATGTTGTTTTCGTTCAGTGACTCAAACTTAGTGTTTACCTTAACCTGAGCCTCATACAAAAATCTGTCTTGTACAACATTGTTTCTATACAGTTCGACCAACAATTATTCATATTCCAGATTGTTCGTTGTGTAAACACAAGGTTCTAAATGAATACTGAAGTCTAAAGTTACCTTTTAGTTCATATTGATACATAGTCAAAGTTTTTGTCCATGTAATACGTTTTTGTGACATCTATATATATTAAAGCTGGAACGATCCACATACGTATTTTGGGTAAACTTCCAGTATTACTTTATTTACAATAATTTCTTAAGAAATACACATGATTGTTCTGTGACAAGAAAATTTGCAAGGAAAGTTTTTTTTGCGCATAGCGCAAAGAACTGGTTTAATTTATAGGAGACGATTGACGGAAACGGTGTGAAATATAGCAAATTTCTATGCCTAAACCAAAGTTTAAGCGACGCAAGAAGTCTATTAGTAAAACTCTAAGGCTATTAACTCAAAAATCTGTCTAAAGCTTACGCATGCTCTATTGTAATTCGCTTCTACGGATAAAAACTGGACGCCCATGAATGTACGATGAACCTTACTATTTCAGGCAAAATAATACATAACTGTTAGTTATTGTTTATGTTGTTACTTTAGCTAAATTAATTAGTTACTTTCTAATATGGCTACAATAACGGCACCTGTGGACTACGAACTTCCATCTCAAGATCAATTAGCATACAGACGTCGGGCGTTAACTCCAGATGATTTGGTGAGTATTAAATTGAATATTGAACGGCGCGTTTTTATTTTTATTTTAAAATCAATTATTGTATATTTAAATCTGTGTAGCACCTATCACCAGTTAGCAATAGATTTTGAAACATAAAACAAATCTACTGAAAATGAACCTTTTATACACTTACATCCATATGTTTGCCTCTCATGTTTACCGGCTTAGGTAGTAAGCCATTTGCAAAACCGGCCCATGTATAGAACGCGGCCGGATCGTTTTCCGGCGGGGCTGTAATAGAGTCCGTTTAAGCTTTTGACTTACTTTTTTGCTTAGGCTTATGCTTAGGCTTAGGCTTAGGAATAGGCTCATCCTAATGCTTAGGCTTAGGCTTACGTTTAGGCTTAGGCTTAGGAATAGGCTCATCGTAATGCTTAGGCTTACGCTTACGCTTAGGTTTAGGCTTAGGAATAGGCTCATCGTAATGCTTAGGCTTACGCTTAGGCTTAGGAATATGCTTATACTACTGATTCCGGCCCTGTTCTATACATGGTCCGCAAAACCTAAGCCTATAAAGCCAAAGCGTAAATGTGGGCAAAAGTATACAAGAGCCAAAACCGATAGTTAGAATTTTGAAATTTTCAAAAAAAAATTTTTTTTGAACAGAAACGTTTACTGCACAGTAAATTTTAAAGTGTGGTTTTAGCAATTTTTTGACATTCTAAAATTTATCAACAGTGCCAGATGTGCAAGATTTTTGAACTCGTATTGCGTCAATTGCTTAGCGTGGGATCACATTGTGTGCTTCAGACGAGTCACTTTGATCACACAGGACTGGTAGGATAAAATCTGTTATCAGCCGCCAGGCCAAGGGCTTCTGGGGACCATTTTCAGAGGCGTCTAGAATATTATATTTTGGGGCCTGTACAACTGCAATTCAAGGTTGGTTACTTTTAAACAAGGTTGGTTACTTTTAAACCGAGTATATTTGGGGGGACG
Organism: Enoplolaimus lenunculus; assembly: GCA_030248215.1. Lineage (NCBI taxonomy): Eukaryota > Metazoa > Nematoda > Enoplea > Enoplida > Thoracostomopsidae > Enoplolaimus > Enoplolaimus lenunculus. The sequence goes on from JASANG010000078.1 coordinate 181,199, forward strand.
GCCAACCAATGTCCTCCCGTGTGGACACCCACGTAACTCATGACAAAAGGATTAATATTAATTTAATTGTATAAATATTTGACGTTTTGAAAACATTTTCTCAAAAAATATTCAACAATGGCTGGGTTTCTGAAACCCTACTTAAGTATAATTTAATAATTAAGTACGTGCTAAGAAATAACTTAGCCATTTTTTGTTTTTAAAAGCGTACATAAGTTAAGTAAATACATAGACGGAGGCGAGCTGGCAAAGGTTATGAAACACAATTTTTACTGTATGCAATATATTTGGAAATTATGTGAGGTGGAAAAAATTGTAAAGTAGCGACCTTGCTATTTTATCACAAAAAATTATCCGCTACTGTGTACACAGTGAGAGATTTGACCAGTGGTGTACGGCAAATTAATTGTAATTCTCGAATTGTATTTTATTACATTTTCCTGTCAACTAAAAATCAGGTTTGGCTTTTTAGGCAAACAAATTTGGCTGTCCATCAACCGCGTGGTTGTGAACAATTAAACCGGTAGCCTAAAAAATTTCGATGTTAATTATTTCCATTCTATAAAAACAGAAACAAGTGTCAACATTTTAGATTAACCAAAGTTTAGTTTTTAAATTACTAACCGAGGTTTTTGACCAGAATATAAGGATTTGTGGGTGCCGGCAATGAAAACAAACCACTAAAATGTTTGCAGTAAAAAAATAATTGGTAAAATAAGTAACCAGGTTTCAATTAAATACAATACGTCTGCCTGGCCAGACGGAATTTGAAATGGTAGCTCACTTGGAACCTAATCACGGCAACGGCCCTGCCGAGGCAATTTTAAATGGCGTGCGCCGGCGTTTAGGGTCCAGTTTTACTGCTAATTACCACATCAGGCTTTTTCGGTTCAAAATCTAATTGGTTTTCCTAGATTTTATTTTTAGTTTTTAAAATTTAAACTAAAAGTTTCGAAATAGTCGTTTGATTGAATAAAAACATCGATTTTGGAATCAAGGGTCTATATTTAATCAAATGTGTATAGCAATTATCATCGGTTATTAGGTTTTGTAAACCTAATTGCAATTGTTGAACTCAAAATTGGTACATGAGTAAAGATTATCATGTGGGGAAAATATAATGAATTTTGGGCCCCAGCAAATCGCTGGTTCGAAAGTTACAAAACCTATCATTAACCGGTGACAGGTGCTACACACATTTTAGAGTACGGGCCCAAGGTCGAATACCTTAACTGCGATGCATGCAGCATTTATTACTAGATGGTAATAGGTCTTGTAACTTTGTAAATCGAATGAAATGCAACGAAATTTTGAGCTTCATGTATGACGAAACTCGGTCTCGTTATCAGGGGGGCCTGGGGTCGGGATCTCCCCCCATGGAAGAATTTTGTCCGCCCGCATAGAAAATTTTCAACTTTGTTTGTAAAGTCGTCGACATCTCTTGTATATTCCTCCTTCAAAATTTTTTGGGGATAGGTTTTGTTGCTAACGTTTGACCGAATGAATTCAGAAGTAAAATTTGTCTTTCAGCGAATTTCCAGATTCGTTGTGGTAACAATTGGCCTGTTTCAAAATCTATTGCTAGCTGATGATGGGTGCTGCACACATTTGAGAAATTTGGTTCTATATACCATTGTATTAATTTTAAAGCTTATCAGATTGTCAATTTAATGCCCGCTGCACCCCGTGATGCATAATTTTGTAGGTGTCCATGACTACATAAGTCCACGCTTAGGTTCAGGCTTAGGGTTATGTTTAGCAACGTTCTTTCCTAAGCTTGTGACGGAGGCTTAAACACTTGCGCTAATCCTTTTCCTAAACCTAAGCCTGAACCTAAAGCCTGACCTTAAGCTCAGCCAAGTGCCCACGGCATTATTTTATCTTTTCTATTAATTAACACAAGGGTGCGTGCTACAACGCTGTGTAAACTCTTGAAGTTGTGCATGGTAAAAATGTCCCCTAAGCTTTGCGTTCATGGCCAACCCCACTCTTTATTGAGAAGCGGATTGCTATCACAAGCAATATAATCTCAAATTAAACATCTGAGTTGCATAATCTTGTTGAAGTATGCATCAACCACTCTTTATTAAAATAATAGATTCAGAAAAATGTTATTAACGCGTTTACATTTGAAAAAATTAAACAAAATTTACCTGTCAGGTTCATGTGTTTGTTTAAAATTGAAACAAAAATTAATTATGATTTTGCTTAAAAAGATAACAACTTTTCGCTCTACAATATGGTTCTTGAAATTTCTTAATTTAATACTCGAAATGTTTTAAATTTTGCGTGGGTCGTTCATTTATGCCACTTGCATACTGCGCTGTTCGCTCGAGTTTCAACTTTAGCAAATAAATATTGATAGTATAAGTGTGACATTTATATCATTGCCCGAACACCTATTTTCATTGGTTAGCAACTTTCCCAACCGGAACCAAAATTCACATTCAGCCAATGAAATTACACGAAAAACTTGGTTTATTTACAAACCAGGCTTTGAATCAAAGAGCACAGGTTTGTAGTTACAGCGAGGACTAATGTATCAAGCATAGACGTAACAGTAAATATAAGTAAATTTGTAAGCCTAAGCCTAAGCGTAAGTATGATGTTATACCTAAGCCTAAGCCGAAAGTCTAAGCAACAAATTATTCTAAAGCTTTGAGCTTAGTCTATCCCTGGTTCACACAAAAACGTTCCACCCCTGATTTGGCCTGGGCCCGGCAGGGCAAGGCGGTGCAATGTTACGTTTAAAGAAATATGTTATATCCGGTTTCAAAATTAAAATTATGTCAATCCGGCGAACAAAACTTAATAGGATTGCGATATATTTTTGGTTATTTAATATTAAAGTATTTTTTAAATAACTATCAAAATTTGGTAAAAAATTTTCACAAGAGTAATATACAATTTACCTAGTTTAGCGTAGCACAAATGTACCAGCTGGCGTTACAGTTATGATCAAAACCCTCACATTTGTAGGTGGTAAGTGCCGCCTGTAGCCTAGAAAATTCTATTATAAAAGTATCAATTTTATCTTTTTAAAATTCCAAAGTTCATTTCCCCCAATAAAAATAATGGATAATCCAAAAATGCAGCACTGGGTACATTGTTTTCAGAGTGTATGGACACTCTTTTAACAAGAGCATACAATTTTTACATAGTTTCCATGAGTGCATGGATACTCTTTTAACAGAGCATACAATTGGTACATAGTTTCCATGAGTGCATGGATACTCTTTTAACAAAGCATACAATTGGTACATAGTTTCCATGAGTGCATGGATACTCTTTTAACAGAGCATACCATTGGTGCATAGTTTCCAGAGTGCACGGACACTCTTTTAACAAGACCATACAACTGGGTTAAATAGTTTCCAGAGTGCATGGACACTCTTTTAACAAGAGCATACAACCTGGCACATTGTTTCCACAGTGCATGGACACTCTTTTAACATAGCATACAATTGGTACATAGTTTCCATGAGTGCATGGATACTCTTTTAACATAGCATACAATTGGTACATAGTTTCCATGAGTGCATGGACACTCTTTTAACAGAGCATACAATTGGTACATAGTTTCCATGAGTGCATGGACACTCTTTTAACAGAGCATACAATTGGTACATAGTTTCCATGAGTGCATGGACACTCTTTTAACAAGACCATACAACTGGGTACTTAGTTTCCAGAGTGCATGGACACTCTTTTAACAAGACCATACAACTGGGTTAAATAGTTTCCAGAGTGCATGGACACTCTTTTAACAAGACCGTACAACTGGGTACTTAGTTTCCAGAGTGCATGGACACTCTTTTAACAAGACCATACAACTGGGTTAAATAGTTTCCAGAGTGCATGGACACTCTTTTAACAAGACCATACAACTGGGTTAAATAGTTTCCAGAATGCATGGGCACTCTTTTAACAAGACCGTACAACTGGGTACTTAGTTTCCAGAGTGCATGTACACTCTTTTAACAAGACCATACAACTGGGTTAAATAGTTTCCAGAGTGCATGGACACTCTTTTAACAAGACCATACAACTGGGTTAAATAGTTTCCAGAGTGCATGGACACTCTTTTAACAAGACCGTACAACTGGGTACTTAGTTTCCAGAGTGCATGGACACTCTTTTAACAAGACCGTACAACTGGGTACTTAGTTTCCAGAGTGCATGGACACTCTTTTAACAAGACCGTACAACTGGGTACTTAGTTTCCAGAGTGCATGGACACTCTTTTAACAAGACCGTACAACTGGGTACTTAGTTTCCAGAGTGCATGGACACTCTTTTAACAAGACCGTACAACTGGGTACTTAGTTTCCAGAGTGCATGGACACTCTTTTAACAAGACCGTACAACTGGGTACTTAGTTTCCAGAGTGCATGGACACTCTTTTAACAAGAGCATACAACCTGGCACATTGTTTCCACAGTGCATGGACACTCTTTTAACATAGCATACAATTGGTACATAGTTTCCAGAGTCCATGGATACTCTCTTAACAATAGCATGCAACTGCGTTCATTTTTCGTACACAGAATGTATCCAGTTTCGTATTCTTGATAAAAGAGTGATCATACACTCTTGGCATGATTTGACTACAAGCTAATTTGCTTAGAGGACTTCCATTCATCATAGTAAGCAACAAAACTAAACTTTCATTTCTGCTCTGCAACTATTTTTCAGGCAACCATTCACATCGCATTTTACACCAACAAGATTGTATGTTTGTTAGCTGTCACTAATTTCTGGCATTTTTTGGCAAAAAATACATGCGAATTTTTCAACTCTCCCCCGACTGGCCAATGTAAAGAACAGGGGCGGAACAGTATTATAAGCATATTCCTAAGCTTAAGAAAAAGTCTACGCCTAAGCCTAAAAGCGTAAGAATGTTCTTATTCTTAAGCTTGGGCGTAAACCTAAGCCTAAGCCTAAGTCTAACCGTCAGAATGAGCATATTCCAAAGCCTACGCCAAGCAAAAAATTTAGTCTAAAGCTTAAGCTTACTCTTTATATATAGTCTAACAGAAAAACGTTTCGCCTCTGACCTTTACATGGGCCTCCCGACCTCACAACAGCGAGAATAGTTTATTAGAAATGAAGAACAAAATTCTTAGGCGTTTCAAGCAAAATATATCAAATATACAATTTTTTAATGCAGTTGAATAAATTTTTACGCCATTTGGCCAAAGCTGGCCGTATAGTAGCGGCCCGTCGGCCTTTGTTGTTGCCGTCTGGTATGACACAGGTAACCTGCCGCTTTTTGACCCAATTAGCATGATTTGTTTTGGTTTTTTGTACATTTAAAGCTGTCTTTAGTGTCATATTTCAAGGTGTTTGTAAAGTGACCTTTTTCAATGTTTCATAAATCATTTTGAAAATTACTAAAAACTTTTAAATTTAAACCGGTTTGTTGTTTGTTGGCCCGTGTAAAAATCAGAGGCGGAACGTTTTCTGTGCGACTGTAGGTAATAGAGTAAGCTTAACCATTAGATTAATTTTTTGCTAAGGCTTAGGCTTAAGTTTAGGTATAAGCTCACTCTTTACACTTAGGATTAGGTTCTGGAATACGCTTATACTACTGTCCCGCCCCTGTGATATACACTGGATTATTTGTTTAATAAACCAGAAAAGGGCACGGTATTTATGCAAAGGGTATAAGCATGCGGGGTTCACGTTATAACTGGGGTAGCCTGGAACACGTTTTGTCCCTATGACTCTAGCTGGTAACATTTTGTCTGACCGTTTATCCGCTATCAGATTCAAAAAATTTGAATTGTCTGCTATCCTGATGTAACATCTACGGTTTGTACTGCAATGTCATATGATATTCCAAATATTGTCTGCGGGTATCATATGATATGTTTGAAAATGTCTGCTAAGTTGTGGTAAACTGGTTTGATTGTCCTGTAGAATGACATATGATACTAAAATGTGAAATTTGAATTATTCGTATTTAGGAATATATTTTTGGAAAATTTTCGCTAGAAACAAAAACGTAGAGACTATTAATTCAACTTTCGAAAACATTTAATGCTGCATTATCTGACATTTTACTGTTTATTAGCGAGCACAAATTCCATTGTCCTGCATAATATCATATGATATTTAGTAGAATTTTGGAATATCTTATGATATTCGCTTAAATGTCTCGCAGTATCATATGACAAATGGCTATTTGTATACGATGATCGCTTGAGATCGGTGATTTGTAAGTCAATGTCATCTGACATTCACATTTTGTCTACATAACCGCTATTCGGATCACAACATTTTATGTTGACGTCAAATCAACTTGGACAAAACGTGTTCCATGCTGTCCCAGTTATAACGTGAACCCCGCAAGCATATAAAACGTATGTATGTCATGGCCGCGCGTTATGCCGCTACCGTTTCTTCAACGGGGCTTCAAGATTGTCCTCAAAATTCTGACCAAAATCTGCACACCGGGGCAGGTCCGTTGGCAACTCACATTGCTAGAGCGCCTAGAGGCATAGTTGTTACAGGGGGCTGTACCCTCGTTTCTGGCTCCCTCTGTGTAGAGACGGGCTGCGTGGCGCAGTGGTCGGGTATTCGCTCAAGGATCCGTTGGCTCAGTGTTCGATCCCCGCTCCGGAGGCCCGCTCTTCCAACTGCTTGGTAGAAATGTCTGATATTTTTCGGTTCCAACCTAGACTGACACACGTCCGCACTGGGGTATTCGGTGTGTAGCTATTGCTCGCAGTGCATACAAAGCGGTACAGTAAGAGAAAAATTATTGATGTAAGGGCACTATAAAGCCCTCCTATTCCAACTTAACCTCTAGGCTCATATTCTCAAATGCGTATAGCACCTATCATCAGTTAGCGATAGGTTTTCGAACTAACGAAATGCGGCAATTGCAGATCTCAAAATTGGTACAGCAGTCAGGTAACTCAAACGCAAACAATGCGATGAATTTCGAACCTCACTATGCGCTGGTGTCAAAGTTACAGGACCTATCGCCAACTGGTGATAGGTGACACACATTTAAGAATATGGGCTCTAGAAATAATTTGAGAACACGATTTCGTTGTTTTACGAGGATACGTAAAGCAATCAATTACTGGGTTTAAATTTTCAGATGTTAAATAATATATAAATGTAACATTTGTTCGTAAATACAGTTACCATGATTTATCTTAAGGTGTGTTTTGCGATAACAAACATTCGTTTTGATTAAGTTATCGTTAATCTTCTATAATTAACCCCTTGGCACGCCGCTCCAGGGAAATCTGGCAATGGGATGTAAAATGAAATTAGTTTTCACTGCGGTCCAAAAGTTTGGCCGTCAAAAGACTACCTCGAACCCGTTTGGGTGGCGCTATCCTTGTGCGCTGTCCGTCGCCGTTCGATGACGGACACCGTGCGTTGATAGTAATTCTTGTGCGCGTTGACGGACGGTAATGGACTGCGTCGGACGTCATCAAAAGCATAGCGGCACCCTTATTGGTATTTTTTATGTAAAAATTTGAAAAAGTATTAATTGTTTTGTTTTTTTTATTACAGGATGTTATACCTCAACATTTGGAAGAATTACAAATGATGTCAGCTGCGTAAGTTTAATGTTGTATTGTTTTAAGTTCAACACAAGTTTCAAGAACAAAGTTGTAAAATTGATGAATTCGTTTCGGTTTTAAAATTTAAAATAGGGTTGGTTTGATTTAATATATTTTGATCTCTGGACGTATTCTTAAAATATTAGGCACGCGTATTCTGAAATGTTTAAAGCACCTCTAGCAGCAATTAGGGCTGAGCCTTGTAGTTTTCAAACCAGCAAATGATACGCTTCCAAACTCAGTACATTTTTCTTTCGAGTTTGATTTTTCTATAGTATATTTTGCAATTTTTCACAACCTAATAACTGCAAAAGTTCGTCAGTTTGAAAACCGATCGCTCAACTGATGATAGGTGCTATACACATTTGAGAATATGGGCGCTAGGTTTATTGTAGTAATGTGGTCAGGGGCGTAGCCACGATTTTGCAACGGTGTGAAGTTTACGTTCTATAAATGTTTAACGGGGGAGGGTTGGTGTTATCAACTGAAACGTTGGTGAAAAATCACAACGGGAGGTCGACCACTGTTCCCGGCCGAGTCTTTGGCTGTTTGCAGTTTGGGTTGTAGGTTTCCACCTCATATGACTGATTTAGTTCATTGAAAAATTTAAGTTGCGTCTTTCTTAAGATCAACCAATCCTGTATTGATCGCTTGTAAATAACAATTCGAACGCATATTTATTGATGTCAATACGTTTTGAAGTTGGTTAAAGCTCTTGCAGTTAAGCTTAGTATCTGTGCGAATTAGCTTATAATAGTTTATTTTTACGTGAAAGGTAATGTTTAAAACGGTAAAACAATGCTTACAAGCATTCGCCGCAAACTCATTCGCACCGGATTTCCGGTGTTGGTTAGGTTTCACAATGATGTGCGTAAAAAAATATTTTGTCCTTTTAACCTATTAGCCTAGTAATTATTTGATAATTTCTTAGCAAAGTCTATTGTTTTAGCTTTTATTTTTGTGTCTTAAAGCTTCATTACCGCTGCCATTGTTTAGTTTTATGTCATTCATGGTGTAGTTGAATAATAATGTTGTTAGCAAATTTGAAAATATTAATATTTTAAACTATTAGCAAAATTCAAATTTGCGGTTTGTTTTTTTTTTGCTCAAAATTAATAAATTTATAAACTTGGCTAATTTTAGATTATGATTCTGAATTTAAGATTAATATAATGGTTTGGGCTAATGTAAAGCCCTATTCACACGTGCAAGTTTTTGCAGCAAATGCGTGCAAGTACAACTTGCATTTGCAAGTTTGGTCACAAAGCAACTTTGAAGTTCTCGTAGCTACAAATTATTCACTGCAATTCATGCTATTGTATTTAATTCGCACCTGTGAACGCAGTTGCAGGTCGCTTGAGTTTCTTGCATCTGCAGTTTGATTTGTCAATCGGAATGTTCCTTTGAAAATACTTAGTATTTCGTGCAAGTGACTGCTGCGAGTTCTCACTGCAAAAACTTGCACATGTGAATGGGGCTTTAGGCTAATTTAAATAGAGGTAAAATTTCTAAAAATTATTGGAGTTTGTATGCCGCCTTTATGGCTTTCGTAGTTGCTTACCACGAAACGCAGTTGATTTTTCAAGCCTTTAATGACCAAGTTTGGCATCAATGAAATTTTAAACTTGATCTATAGTAACGGATATTTGTAAAAAAACCATCTGTCCTCCGTATTTTACCAATTAACCCCTTCTCACTTGAGTTGCCTGTAGGCAACTCAGCGCAGTGTATATACGTTAAATAGTATATATCGCACCGTGTTTAACAATTGCCACACGTATACACAGTACTAAATCACCACAAGATGTGAGAGCCCCTCGGGCTCGAGCGTCAAGCTCCTACAGCTGAGTGGTGATGGTATACGCCTCCCACTCCAATCACTGCAGTTCGAATCCTAGCATAAAAGTAGGTCTCAGAGGAAATAGAAAATATTCATGTGAGAAAAGGTTAATATTAGAAATGGTAAGTACATCTGCCAGTTAATAATGTTTTTATAAGCAATTACCGTAATACAATTTCGCAATGCACTACAGGGCTTTTGTAGTAATCCCTAAATAATATTTTTTGCAAATAAAATTCCCAATCACGTTTCACTTTTTTCAACGCCGTTTGGCGCTATCCGTCACCGTACGGTATCGTACACGAATTACTCGACCACGATACAGTACACCGTGACAGCCGGTGACGTACTGTGACGGACGACGATGTGTTGCGATGCGCGGCGACGGCCGACGCCGCAGGCAAGTACCGTAACCTTTTAACGTATAGCTATCGTCAAACGGAACTCATTAGCTAAACAAGTTGGCTTCCGTTGAACTGATGTTACTCGTTTAGTGAGTTGCATGGTAAACATTACAATTTATCTTTCCAAGACAGTTTATTTTTTTGTGAACTCAGCTTCTGTCATTTATAATTAATCAAAACAATTTACTTGATAAGAAGATTAAAGACAATCACTAACGTTGGTCTGGCTTTGTCGGTTGAACCAGCAATGGTGTACCATGGTGCTGGCATGCTGAATGGACAGCATCGAAGGTGTTTTTGTCACTCAGAAGAGATAAAAACGCTAAATTTGGTGATCAAATTTGATACTAAAATTGCGTTTGGCTTTTCGTTTGTTTCGCTCGCGAGTTTTATTTACTGTTGTGAGCGGGAAAAATATGTTGATTTTTTGAGGACAGTAAATTTGTTGCAACTCTTGCAAAAGTGATTATTTTAACATTTTATTATAAAGATTTGGGGAAATATGTTCCTTCTATACCTTCTGGTGTGCCCCCGCCCGCCAGAATGGCAGAGGTGAAATTGGTGGGAATATGCGTCGATTGGGTTTGAATAACAAATGTAACTTTGTATTTACGGTTTTTACTGTGTTTTCCTACGCTAAAAATGACAAAATTAACGCGTTACATTTTATCTTAAATTTGAGTAAAAAATTTCCTAAATTAAAATAAACAAAATAAAAGAATTTTTGTTTATGTCAACTAAGATTTTTAATTTTTGGACCAGTGAATTTGGTGTTTTCACTGGTCCGTAGCCCGGGTTGGGGGTGGTGCCCAGTAGAGTTCCGACACTTTTAGAAAAATTTTGCCGCTTCCGTGATAAAGTTTACGTCATTTTGGAAACAACTTGAAATCTTTTTTATTGTCAATTTTAAAATTTTTTAATTTTGATCCTTTTAATACATTTTGCCTGTCTATGTATTTTGGTAATTTTTTGATGTTCTGACGCTATTTCTTCAACAAAACAATTCTATTTCTTGTATTGACGTCAAAAAACAGTCGACAAAACTAAATGCAATGCTCTTAATTTATTATCTAACCATTTGCCTCAAGCGAAACTTAAAACTTAAAGGAATAGACAACAAAGCCTATTATTTAAATTAAGTTTTCTACGTAAAGTCTGATTTTAAATGATTTGCAGAGAACGATGAGAGTAATAACTTTTTGATTGCAAACGTACGAAAAACATTAATATATATTTTATGAAACGAAGCTGTGTTTGTTTGTGCTAAGTAATATGTCTAATATGTTGTTTTCTGAGCTTGTAAACTCAAGCCACAGATATTGAAACTAAATAACTTAGCCTACAGTGGCTTACGAGTAACCCAACCGTGACCCAGTCTAAAATTGAATGCAGTATACCATGAATTGGCCAATGTTTTGCTCTAAAAATAAACACTCGACGGCTGAACTGAGTCAGGATTGTTCACACTACGCTTCGGTTTTATAATATTTTGATTGAAATTCATTTTTTCAACGACCCACCTGAACGACATAAAAGTTGCGAGCACAAGCTGTACAGGAACCCAACCTTTGACCCATGAGCTATTGTAACCAATCAAAATGACCGTAATTTCGACCCACGACGCATGTCCCGTTCGACCCACGACCGTTATCCCACAGATCTATTACCCCACACTGGTTGAGCATTTTTTCTGCTAACTTCATTGTTATAGTTTATGCCTACAGGAGTGATGACAGCTCCAGGGGTATCGTGAGATACACACCCCTTTACGATACACATTGTCAATTTGATACAGACAGCTTGTTTTGTTGCCAAATAGCTGAAAAATATGGATCAACTTTGTAGTGTCATTCAATAGTGGGAACGTTTTCCCCCACAGTTTGTAAACGTTTAAGTATCCTTTGTACGTCGTCCAGTTCGCTATTTCAAGGAGGCTGCTGCCCTCTGTTCATCCAGCAATTTAGCCGAATACTAAGAAGAATACAGGGCAGCCGGGAGCAGGGTCTATACAATAAGCGGTTCATCTTTTAAGGGGCTAAAATATTCTCTTAAACTGCGTTATGGCCGTTTTTTAGTGTCTCAATAACAAATAGCCCCTACTGTGAGGGTTCGGGGGCGATACCCCTCAAAACCTGCTTGCCGGATTAATGGTACGCACCATTAACTGCGGCGAAATAAATGATAACTAAAATTAAAAAATTGTAGTAATCCGTAGTTGCACATATATTCAACTCTCGTAAAATACACTGTGTTTTGGCATATGTTTAGAAAGATTTGTTCCAACAAGTCTGTACTACAGCTTTAAAACTTGATTGACAATTGTGTATTCAATTCCGATACAAATTGTTTAACCTGTGTGGATCGGGTAGAAATGACGGACCCCGAGATTTACCATCCGCAGCGGAGAATATATACGCATTCCAAATTGATACCTGTTTAAGACATTATACAAATTACATACATGTGAAAATATACGCATAAAGCAACCACGTTTGACTTCATCTTATAGAATAACAACACAAAGAAAAAGTTATACAAAATTAAAATTATTTTGTTGGAATACGCAAAAATTACTTTCTTTATGAAATTACAAACAGCCCTTTTTTTGCTCGTTTGTCAACTGAACACGTTTTTTTGGAAAATTTTTGAAATTCATTCCTCATTTGAACGATAACATCGCAATATTTCTGTTCAAGGTTCAGTATTCAAATTTGTTGAGGAAGTTTCACTTTTGAATTAAACTTAAACTTGTGTTTTCAATGTTTCCGACGCTGTCCTCCAGTTTGTATAATTTAAATTACAATCTAATTATATGTGGCATAAGAATTGTAAGATATGCAAAATTTCGCTTCACAAACGCAGAAAAGACATGGGGAACTCAGACCGTCTAAAACACCCCCCAGAAATGATTAACCTTGCTTGTAAATCATATAACACCTTTCCGTGTTCACCTGGAATTTTTAGGCACTCAACTGCTCCGAGCAAGCTATGGATCTGTCGTATAAGCCCCTGTTGTTGAAGCTTGACACAAACTCATGATTTTTATAATTATTTTCGAAATTTATGCGCTGGGTTTGATTATTTTGAACTCAACTCGCGTTCAATAATTTTTTATTCAAATTTATGCAAATTAAAGTTGCGGTAAACATGGCTTGCGCATAAATACAAAACTCCAGGCCGGGCTTTCAAATAACGATGGATAGTGTGCTCGTAGGTTCTTTACGAATGTTCCCTAAAACCGATTTGAACTGATTAGTGATGCAGCATTCACTGGTAATTCCAATGAGTTAATTAATCAACTCAAACGGAAAGTTAGTTATTTCTGAGTTAATAACAGTAAACTTTAACTCACTCTGAGTTGAACTGATTCTCACTTTGAGTTGAGTTGACTATGGGTGAGATGCTTAATTAACTCAGAATGAATTGAATCAACTCAAAATTCTGAGTTCTGATAGTCCAAACTCAGACTGAGTGATTGAACTCATTCTGAGTTAAAATGAACTCACTGGAATTTACATTGTTCGTCGTAGCTTTTGTGACACTGTAAATTCCAATGAGTTAATTAATCAACTCAGGCGGAAAGTTAGTTATTTTTTAGTTAATAAAACAGTAAACTTTAACTCACGTTGAGTTGATTTTCTCTGTGAGTCGAGTTAACTCCGGGGGAGATGATTAATTAAATCAGAATGAGTTGAATCAACTCAGAACAGTGAGTTCTGATAATCCTCACTCAGACTGAGTGATTCAACTCACTCAGAATTATGAGTTCTGATAGTCCTAACTGTGACTGGAGTCATTCAACTCAGCCTGAGTTGAAATCAACTCACTGGAATTTACAGTGTAGCCAGCACTAGTGGCGTTTTGTCGTATACAGCATCTCAAATCTGGGTGCAGGGTGAACTTTTTTTACAATCAAAAAATATCTGTAAGCCTATTTTGCCAACCGGCATTCAAAATCAAGAGTGGATGATACATGAACAAGAGTATGCAACTGAAATAAATTATTCGAGCAACAGTGGTACAGTGAAAAAGCGACGAGAGCCGAGTATATACTTACTCAGACTGGGTGCAGTTGCGCAAGCGTGGTTTGGGTGAATAATTTTGTTTCCCGACCCGCGCTTTACCCGCGCAGATGAGAATGTTTTAGCCTCGGTATAACCGCGCAAAATAAATCTACCCACGACCCATCTTTTATTTGCATCTGCAGTTATACCAGTATTGTTGAGCGAAGCGGCTCGGAGGTTCCCGAAGCGTTTTATGTTTTGTACTTGGGGGTCGAAAGGTGGATGTCCGTCTGTCCGTCCGAAAAGAATCTCAGGAACGGCTGAACCGATTCGATAAACTTTTTGTTTGAAAGCCGATTATCCTGGAGTGTTAACCTCGCATTGGGGTTTTAAAATTTTAAGCCGTTTATTAGCTACAGGCTAATTAGCATAATTAATTAAGCCTAAATTAGGTTATTACACTTAGAAGTAATCTATTTTAGCATTAAAGGGTTTTTGGATGCGAGAAATATGCGTAGACTGTTTACAAACCCCCAAAACCGATAACTGAGCAGTTAGCTAATAGATAATTTGCATATTAGCATAGTTTATAAGCCTAAATTAGGACTTTTTACAATATTTCACCAATTATTACAGTAAGAAGCAATACAATTTCAGCACTAAAGGGTTTTTAGGTGCGAGGAATTTGAATAAATTGTTTACAAACATCCAAAACCGATAATTGAATAGTTAGCTAATAGCTAATTTGCATATTAGCTTAATTGACAAGACAAAACTAGGACTTTATAAATTATTTTATTAATTATTACTGTTTATTGAAGGTTTTCGGGTGCGAGGAATCTGAATAAATTGTTTACAAGCCTCCAAAGCCGATAATCGAATAGTTAGCTAATAGCTAATTAGCATATTAGCTTAATTGACAAGACAAAATTAGGACTTTTAAAACTATTTCAATAATTATTAGGGTTTACTGAAGGTTTTTGGTGTGAGGAATCTGAGTAAATTGTTTATAAACGAGTAAACCGGATAATTGAGTAGTTAGCTAATAGATAATTTGCATGTATGCATAATTGATAAGCCTAAATTGGCCCTTTTACAATGTTTCACTAATTATTAGGGTTACAAGCAATCTAATTTCAGCAATAATGGGTTTTCAGGTGCGAGGAATCCGAATAAATTGTCTACAAACCTTTAAAAGCGATTATCGAATAGTTAGCTAATAGATGATTTGCATATTTGCTGAATTGACGAGACAAAATTAGGACTTTTTAAATTATTCAAATAATTATTACGGTGATTGAAGGGTTTTTGGGTGCGAGGAATCTGAGGAAATTGCTTACAAACCTCCAAAAGCGATAAATGAATAGTTAGCTAATAACTAATTTGCATATTACCTTAATTGCTTACGTGTGTTCGAGCTTCGCTCAATAAATGTAGTCCCACTACGACTGGTATAGATTGTACGTCGAATCAACATGGGACAAACCGTGTCCCGCCTGCTCCGGTTATAACGTGAACCCCGCATAATCCTAAGCAAAAAATAGTCTCAAGCTTAATGTTGCTCTATTACAGGCCCACGGAAAAACGTTCCACTCCGGATCTTTACATGGCCGACATTTGGACCGGATCGATGCTAACGGAAAGTAATGCAGAATGCGATCAAATGTCACACTCTGTAGCTGTCGATTGTGGTATAACTGAACATCCCTATTTTAAGCTTAGGTTTTTCTGATGATGTCTTTGATTTAAGGCTTGGATAAATATTTTGTCATTAAACTGTAGTGTGTTTAGAAGCAAACCAGTAAAGCATGAACCTTATAATTTTAAGTTTTAAAAACCCCAAAAACATTGTTTGCAAAATTTGTCGTGTATCAAGTTAATAAATCGAAATGTCACAACACAGAGCGTAAGTATAAGTTTGGCTAACGTAATTAAAAATTTGACAAACTCAGAGCTAAACTAACTTAAATACGGGTGAGAGTCGTTCCCACACGACGGCCATTTTAGTCTTAGCCATTGTTACTTTTAAGGCCGTAACAGTAAATTAAGCGTATTCCTAAGTCTAAGCCTAGGCCTAAGCCTAAGCAAAAAAATGTAGTTTAGAATGTAAGCCTACTCTTTTACAGACCCGCCAGAAACCAGGACGGCCCGCAAAGTAACATGGGCCTTAGTCGGCCATATGGCTTCAAATATTTTTTTCAACGGCATAAACGTATTGTAGGTTTGGAATATAGTTTACGTTTTTTCTGTAGATCGCTTAGCCAGCATTCTCTGATAATAATTTCTAGTTGTAAACAACTCCGATGATCACCAAAAATTTACTGTAGGTTTGGATTCAACTACAGCGGCACGACCACAAACCAGCTGCGGGTGTTGCCAGTGGCATTACTTCTTTTCACTAAGGTTTATATGAAACAAACCTGGCGAAAATGTTTACATCGAACGAACGGAACCCGCGAAAATTTTTTTGACCTCTCGAATCCAGAAGGCTGAAATTTGTAAAATGTGTTTTTTGCGTACCTGTGCCCTCGGCGTTGTCATCCTAAGCTATAATTTACGACTACTCGTATGATAAATTAGAACTGTGTAATTTTGACTAATTATTTGATATTACAGCTATTGGAATTGACAGCAAGTTTTTAGTTAACAGTGTACGATGTTTGCCTTAATCAGACGTTAACGAGACACCTTTGGACGATAATTTGCAAATGTGCCCATTTTAATGTATGGCCATTGCGCGCAATCTGCGTTAATTAAAAAATTTCCGAGCGAAGCGAGCGAGAAACTAAACGCTATTGTACTGTACTGACCCGAATAAGAGGGTGTGGGGAAATAAGACGGTGGGGTTCCCATTTTGAGTCCCAATCAAAGGGAAAGGCGGAATGTTGGGGCAGTGGCTAAAAACGCAACGTGCGCTGGGAACTTTTTTTTCACGCAGCGATTTGTTGAATATATCTGAAATATTCTTGCGGCAGCATGGAGGAAACCGCAAAATTATGCATCAAATTTTAACAAAATGGACTCGGTATGGTTTGATTATTACAAAAGCTAAAATTATTAACTTTCAATAGATGCTATGCATATTTGAGAATACTTGTGTTACTGGTGAAACGGTATTCACTAGAAAAAGTGTCCACTCATTACTTCAATGACGCAATCAGAATTCCAGTTTGAAAGATAAAAACGTCATGTGTACATTTTGTCCAACTTTTTAGTCTCAGTTCTAAAATGTGCTAAAATGTCATTTTTCCATCTCTTCAGAATATTTTGAAAAGATATTTTCGCTCTGGTCCATATATCAGTGCCCTCCCGACTCGTTTGCCGATAAAATTATCGGCCCACGTAAAAATCAGCTACAATAAAGTAAAGCTTAAGTTTTGCACATTTTTTGCGTAGGCTTTAGACTTTGTTCATTCTTACGCTTACGTTCAGGCTTAGGAATATGCTTATACTACTGTAACATTCTGTTCATATACGTAAGCCAAATTTGTCTTACTCTCGCTATATAAATTCTTGCTCTCTCGGTAACTGTTTCTAGTTGAGAACATTAATTTGCAAACCGGAACCGGCCGACCGGACACTCGTTTACATTAAGTAACCTGTTCAAAGTATGTTTTAAAGCAGCGCCGGCGGTAAGATAGTCAGCGCTCTCCCCAAACAGGTCCGAGGGACCCCAAATAAAATATTATACAACTCGACAACTTCGTGGTCAGCGAAAAAATTTATTTTCAGTTTGTCAAAGCGGAGCCGTCCAACGGTCGGGGCGCCGTAATTGGAAGGTTTGAGGGACGCTTTCGCCAGCAGTGTTTTAAAGCTTTTGTTTTAGTTTTGTTCGTTTAAAAAAACGCCTAAAATACAAATAGTTAGAAGCTGTCACTAATTGAAATACATCATGGTTACAATAGTCAAAGCATTCAAGTTGCTAAGCAACTTTGTAAAGAATAATTTATGCCGGATTTGAGATAAAACAGAACAGAAGAGAGTTTAGGTTAACCAATTATCGATATTTTTTCCATTTTTTAAATATCACTCGTATTAGTCTAAGTTGTTGCAATGTTTCCAATGCGAGCAGTTTAATTCGTTGTTCCGTATTCATAAATATGTATAGCAACTATCATCAGTTAGTAATAGGTTTTCAACCTCGCTAACTTATTGTAGTTGATGAACTCAAAAATTGCTACAGTAGTGGAACAAATCATATGCGAGAAATGCGCAGAATTTTTAGTCTCGACATTCGCTGGTTCGAAAGTCACAAGACCTATCACCAAAGTATTTTTGATTACTTGTTCACTTCGATCCACATTGGTGGTAATTTAATCAACAGAGAAACTCTGTCCCTACAGTGTTTACTTTGTCACATTCTTAGTATTTACGCTTAGACTTAGGCTTAGGTTCAAGCGTAGGCTTAGGCTTTTGTTTAGACCTAGGCTTTAGATATAGGTTTAGCTTAGACTTATTCGTAGGGTTATAGGCTTAGGCTTAGGATCCCTATGTGTGCGGGACTTTATTGAGGCTGAGAAGTATATAAGTACCATTTTATGTATTTTAGGCGTTGTAATCTTCAGTAATATTTGATCACAGTTGTTTCAGTATAAATGGAAACTTAAAAAATAGGAAAAAATTCATTCGCTTAATAGAAATAGAATTTTTAGGCAAATATAATAAGCCACTTCCGTAGCTATCTTGAAATATTTTAATACGTAAAACATTCAGCGGCTTATCCACAAATTTCTAACAGCAGCGTGGATTTCTATCACAAAAAATTATTTAAGGGGTAAATTGTACAGAGGGACCTAAGCATTATGTTACAAAAACTAATATTACGGGGGCGGGGTGAGCGTACGTCCCCCCACCTGCCCTCTGGGACCGTAATTTAGACCATCTTTGATTTGCGCTTGGGCCAAATTGTTGATTTATAGTATTCAGATTTGGAATTCTGTCCACGAACGAAACAAAATTTCCGTAATGGCCCTTGCTTGCAACTGCAACAGTTTTTTTGCCTAAACGTTTAATTCGTGCCTAAATCAGTGATTTGTTGATGCTGCAAAATCATCTGGCTAAGTTGTAAGTACGAGTTAGGTTAAACCCGTGAAGAGTACAAAAAATACTGGGCCAATAGGTGCGAGATAATTTAATATCACCCACGCATTAGGGTATGTGCGCTATAAAAATAATTGGTAATCACAAACCAATCAAGATGAAACATCCCTGGAGGGCATTGCGTTAATTCAAATTTGATTTGAAAGTAGGTATGCCAGCGGCTAAATTTGTAGTCCATGTTGAAAAATAAACAGGTTCTTTTAGCTTCCGCTTTAGGTGATGTGATTATTTTGGGCTAAGAAACTTAAATTACGATTTGGGTTTAGGCAACAGCCAACGTTAGGCTTAGGTTTGGTTCACTGTCTGGACTAAATCTACTGTTAAGTATTGATTTTAGCGTTTATGTTATATATGCTTGAAGCTTGTCAATCATCGCACTTGGTTTACGGACTGTTATTTATTTTTTATTTACGGGTTGGATGCGAAACCATGCATTTTTATATTCTTTCTATTTGGGCAGAACTGATGGATTCTAATTAGTGATACAGACTCCTATTGATTAGAACTCGAAGCGGAGATCACACTTATTACCTACCTACTATAATTCGGGTCACTCCAGTAGCTTTTACGTTATATGTCTCTTACACGACCGCTACAAATGAGCTGGTTAAAAATGTCTACAGTATTTACAAAAAACAATTTTTGTTGCATCTCGGTACGACGCGAACTGGTTAACATTTAGGTGTTGTCGACAACAGTGTAGCTGACTAATCCTAAATTATCGATTCCAGTTATGGCGCGAAATTCATATTTTGGCAGGAAAATTCACGTTTCGGCATAGGAAATTGAGTTTGAACGGAAAAAGCTATAAATTTTGGCGGGAAAATTAAAATTCAAAATTAACAGTGCAAAGTGTGTCAGGAAAATTGATTTTTGGTAGGAAAATTCAAATTTTAGCTAAAATTTATATTTTTGAGAAAATTCAAGTTTCGTCAAGGAAATTGAAATATCGTATAGGAACTCCCTGTTTTGGCCAAAAATAATGATTTTCAAGAAAAGTACCTATACATCAAACATTCTACAACAGATATGTAATTAAGAGGGGCATATTCTGTAACCCGCAATGATCTAAGAAGGTCTGCTATACCATTACGGAAAATATCGCTCAATCCTTGGAGCTGGCTATATTGTCGGACGTTGCGTGAGCGAATCGCACGCGTGGTTACACTATTTACAAGCAATTCCAAAACTTTTCTATGAAGACCAATCTTTTTTTGTTGGCTAAACTAATTCAGCCCCTAAGTCACCCTGCGGATATAACGAGCAGCATCTCGGCGTGGAGTTCCCAACATGGATACGCAAAAATTTGTACAAAAATTTCGCACTTCAACCTCAACGGCACTAGGCTTCTTGCTCATTTTTTTCATTATTATAGCTCGCCCGCCCCCCATTTTAGAAATTTCTGGATCCGCCACATGGACGAACCTAATTCGTGCCAGAAAATCGAGTAAGGGTGGGACGCTATACTTGTCGTGCGCAGCCGTGTGATTCTGTACCGGCGCCGTCCGTTACTGTGCGTCACCATACGGTGTCCTAGGTGAGTAATTCACGTGTGATACTGTAAAATGACGGTATGGTGACGGAAGGCAACGGACAGCACCTACTCTTCCCTCAGATTCTAACCATCGAATCCATCTGGTTTTGCTGTCGGTGTGGCATATCATCAGATAAGAATGTGATTTTATAGTCGTTATATTGAGTTTGTTTTTTGTTCATTTTGTTTATTTTTATTGTGATTCTACGTTATTTTTTACTTACATTTCATTATTTTCGTGTTTTTTTCGTTTATGAAACGGCTATGTTTGGGTGTGCGTGAGACTGTATAAAATTGGCCAGGTTTTATGGGTATTTGTGGCTTTTATTTACTTCGGTTTGGTAACTCAATATTAGCTGATGGTATGAGCTAACCAGCAGTTGTACTGTATCTTTTTAGAGCTGCGAGCTACAAAAAAATAATAGCTAAATTAATGGAAAGGCGTTCTTCATCGTGGCAGTTAGGGGTGCATTTAGATGTCGTCCAAACGTTCCTGTGTTGGGCACTGCTTATTGTTCCGAAAAAAATATATTTTCGTTCAATACCTAAACGTATCTCAGATACTACCAACTGATTCATACACTGTAGTAAAATAAATATGGTGTAGCCCTATTTCCCAAATAAATAGAAAAAACCAGGCTACGCTCTGGTAATTCGGTGTTATTAAGCCTGTAGTCAACGGGTTGTCTAAGAAGGTACTATGCTCGCACCCGCGTTACTCATGAGCCAAAATATTAATGTTGTGATTTTCGCAGTTTCAAGTTGACTAATATCAGTTATCACGCAATTTTAAACAAAAGTTTAGACTTTAAATTAAATTTTTTTGTAAAATTGTCATTAATTGCGTGAATATGCGACAATCTTTTCTATAAAGATACTTAAAATTGAGACAGTACTTTAAAGTTGTTATTGAGCGAAGCTCGGAGTTTCGCGAAGCGTTTTATGTTTTGTACTTGGGGTCGAAAGGTGGATGTCCGTCCGTCCGTCTGTCCGTCTGTCCGTCTGTCCGTCTGTCCGTCTGCCCGTCCGAAAAGAATCTCAGGAACGGCTAAACCGATTTTGATAAACTTTCTTTTGTTTCAAAGCCAATTATCCTGGGGTGTTAACCTCGCATTGGGGTTTTAAAATTCTGAGCTGTTTATTAGCTACAGGCTAATTTGCATAATTAATTAAGCCTAAATTAGGACTTTTCACAATATTTCACTAATTATTACAGTTAGAAGCAATGTAATTTTAGCATTAAAGGGTTTTTGGGTGCAAGGAATCTGCGTAGACAATTTACAAACCTCCAAAATCGATAATTGAACAGTTAGCTCATAGATAATTTGCATATTAGCATAGTTTATAAGCCTAAATTGCGACTTTTTACAATATTTCACTAATTCTTAAGGTTAAAACCAATATAATTTCAGCCCTAAAGGGTTTTTCGGTGCCAGAAATTTGAATAAATAGTTTACAAACATCCAAAACCGATAATTGAATAGTTAGCTAATAGCTAATTTGCATATTAGCTTAATTGACAAGACAAAACTAGGACTTTTTAAATTATTTCAATAATTATTAGGGTTTACTGAAGGTTTTTGGGTGCGCGGAATCTGAGGAAATTGCTTAGAAACCTCCAAAACCGTTAAATTAATAGTTAGCTAATAACTAATTTGCATATTACCTTAATTGCTTACGTGTGTTCGAGCTTCGCTCAATAAATGTAGTCCCACTACGACTGGTGTATTGTTATTTTTCTAGAACGATCTTGTACCGTAGTGACCCCAGTAAGGGGGGTATTATAAGAGTGGTCACCATGTTGAGTTTTAATCAATTGGAGTCGGTATCCCTAATAAGAGTCCGTTTGCGGTTATATAGTTTTTAAACCCTGAATTAGAGTCCATAAATGTTAATTATTCTTAATTGTAGTGCATAAATGACTCCAGGACCAAATAATTTGAGTTCGAAACTTTAAAGCATAAACACAATTTTAAAAGTACGTGCCTAAGTATAACCGTGCATTATCGCTCTTTTGATACAAGACAAGTTAACGTTTAATTCAACGGACAGTTGCAATACCGGATATCAGTAGCGAAGAGTGGCTGAGTGCGGTTTAAAAATAAATATCAGTCAATAACCAAATAACAAAAAGGACACCCCCTAGAGTGGCCAAACAAATATCAGTCTCTCCCTCTTATTCGAGTCACTACAGTATACAACCGGGGGCAACTGTGCTCAGCCGCCGCAAAAAATTGTGCCCTACAGAAAATTTTTAGCCTTGAGACAGAGCCATATCTGTCTAGGAGCTTCATAAATTCGTTAAAGCTGTACCTTGAGATTGGTATGCTATACCTCCTTTGTTTTGAATTTTGACGCGCACAACCCCCCTGGTTGAAGCTGTTTTGTTCCATCTTACCCAGGAAGATTTACGCCCGGCCTAACTTGACTTAGGTTAGATTTCGTTGCTACTGTCTGAACCTGTTTGATTGGAAGCCCCGGGTATTTTTTCCTTTTCCTATTTTGATTTTCATTTTTCGGAACCTATGACGATTTTTTCAACTGAAATAAAAAAAATTTCCCAATTCCTACAGAGGCGTCCTCAGAAAATTATTTTTGGCAGCATTGAATAATTTTGGGGCGCCCATAAATTGCAACTCAAGATTGTTTACTTTTAGACCGAGGCAATTTGATAGGACACCAGCCAAATTTCGGGGGGACACGGCCACCCAATGTCCCCTCGTGGGGACGTCCATGAGTTCCTTGTATGTGGACGGTGTGAATTAGGTACTTTCTAAGAGCGCATAAATTCGAATTTGGCGGAGCTGACACTTGCACAAAAAAATACTTGAAACATTCACTATTGGCATATCGAGCAAAAAAATGGGTTGTCGGGGCAGCTTTCTTTCTAGCCTATGTACGGTAGTAACCCTTGCTTTTTTTGTTTTCGCTACTTTATTGCGTTCGTATGTCTGTTTATACCTCGTCTCCATTGCCATTTTTGGGTGCTGCTTGTTAACACTTTTAAGCATCTTGCGTTGTGCCGTCCCGTGATTAATTTTGTAGCCGAAACTTGCATATGAATGCCACTTATAGACTAGAGATGACCCAGGGTTTGTCCCTACTCGTGGTCCCAGCATGTGGACCGGAGCGAAAACTAGTTTTACCAGGGTCTAAGCGGTGCCAAATTTTAAATGCAATTTTCTCACATGACTCCACACACCTTGAAGAATTGTATAAGAAAATGGTATTTCGCTTATGGGCCAATGTAAAGAACAGAAGCGGAACAGTATTATAAGCATATTCCTAAGCCTAAGCCTAAGCCTAAGCGTAAGAATGAGCATATTTCTTAGCCTAAGCCTAAGCCAAAGCTTAAGCTAAGCAAAAAATTAGTCTAAGCTTAAGATTACTCTATTGCAGTCCCGCAGACACACGTTCCGCCCCTGATCTTTGCATGGCCCAGCTTATGTAATGACTTTATAAAACATGCTTAAGCCCTATTCACACGTGCAAGTTTTTGCTGCGATAACTTGCAGCTGCAAATTGCACGCAGAACTTGTACTTTTTTAACAGCCAATGAAAAAGCGGGTTATTCACACATGTGAACTAAATTCCTAGCTATGTTTTTTATTGAATTCTTTGGAGCTGCAAATTGTTCAAGCGGGATTTTGGACAAAACTTGCAAGTACAAGTTGCAGCTGCAAGTTCTCGCCGCAAAAACTGGCACGTGTGAATAGGCTTTACATTCATATTACGTTACAGAATATTACCTACATCGTAAATATTGTTGCACCCTCATTTTTAGGCAAAACGTTTCAAAATGTATTTTTTACCAGAAATATTCGTTGGCCCTGGTTTAGACCTGTTCCTGATTCCGGTAAACGTTCCAGCCACGGGGCAACTCTAATGCAGACCGATGTTGAAAAGTTTGCCTAGTGCGGGTCAGAAAGATCGCTATCCGAAGCTGTAATATGAGATTTTACTTAATTCTAGCAGAGTTATAATTACATCGACTGATGATTTTTAGGTTTTACTGGCTTTATTCTAACAAATCATGAGGCTGTTAGAACAACGCCCACCGGGGTCCACAGAAAATAGTATTTGGAGGGCACCGACCACTTTTTGCGTCCCTCCTACAGTTGCAATTCAAGATAGTTTACTATTATAGACCGAGTTGATTTGAGGGACATGAGCAAAATTTAGGGGCACGGCCACCCAATGCCCCCGTTGGAACACCCTTGGCAAAACAGCAGCTTTGAAGCTACCGGTCACTTGCGTCCCCGAAATTTAGTGTAATTTTGAAAATTTTCACCCCCGGAACATAGCATTTTCTTTTAATATTAATTATATCCTTTCTGAGTAAAGCTATAATTATTTTAAAAAATGTCAGAAAACGCGAGATGGGGTCTCTGTGTGCCGTGGGGCAGGGTTGGGAGCAGTGATTCTAAGGCCTTCCTCGGGGTGAATTACGCGAGATGGTATCAGTGTGCCGTGGGGCAGGGTTGGGAGCAGTGACTCTAAGGACTTCCTCGGGGTGGATTATGTTTTTGAAAATTACAGGAATAATAAATTTATCCTATCTGACTAAAAGCTACAATTGTTAAAAAATTGTTAGAAAATGCAAGATGGGGTCTCTGTGTGTCGTGTGGCGGGTGTCCGCCGAGGCAGTGATGGGAGCAGTGACTCCAAGACCGTATACGGATTGAATTATGTTTTTAAAAGTTACAGGAATTATATAAATATATTAACTTTTTTGAAAAATATTCAATCAGTTAAATTTAAAAACACAAAAATAATTGAGTCTAAAATTTAATAAATATCACAGTTCATTCGAGTTTACATTTGGAGTCATGATTTGCTCAGCTGGTGTCGAAATAACAGTATCTCAACACAGGTATTACCATAAATATTATGGCGGTGGAAACTTGTAACACATGGTTTGAACCCGAGCCTTGACCCTAATGTTAGGCCCCAAGAGCCGCCGAAGCGAGTCGCTCGGAAACCCATCTGTACATCTGGGGTCCGTGAGCCTAGTACACCGGATTTGGTTACTAGAGTTGACAGATGTGTAAAAAACTTTGGAGCTTAGCGTTGGAATTTCAATTAAGCATCCTATGTCAAGTGTCGCGGTCACAAGTCAACCATGGAAACCAACCGTTGTCGTGGCAGATCCAACACTTTCCCGTGGGAAAGAATATTTTTTGTGTTCTGAAACTTTACAGCATTAAATCGTAGTGTAAAACTAAGTAATCGTGGACACCGTGGTCAATATTTTTGGGCCCATGTAAAGATCAGGGGCGGAACGTTTTTCTGTGGGACGGCAATAGAGTAAGCTTAAACCTTTAGACTATTTTTTGCTTGGCTTAGGCTTAGGTTTAGGCGTAGGCATAGGAATATGATTATAATACTGTTCCGCCCCTGTTCTTTACATTGACCATATTTTTTCCAGCTTTTGAGATATCTCGACATATTTTTTTCAGCTATTTGACTAAAAAACAAACATTGAAAGTTTCAACTGAACAATTTGCATCGAAAACTTTTTAGCACAGAATTGCTTTTAGGAGATATATTTACCCATTCCATATGGATTCGCCAGTGAAGGCTAAAGAATTTTTAGTTTGCTGAACGTATCAGGTGTGCGAGTATATATGTCGTAGCCATAGCATCATCTATGGTATATGTCCTAAATGGTTGGTCGCGGTAGCAACTGTAATAATGAGTAGGATTTACAGCTAAAATCACTAATATCAGCAGCGTAAATTTGATTGGTTGATCAGCTCCAGATTTCCGTGCACTCCTCGCAGTATCGTAAAATGGACGAGATATTAATATATTATTTTAACCAATCATATGCGTTTCAAGGTTAATGTTTTAAGCTAAACCAATAGGATGCAAATAATAGAATAAATAAGTTTTGGGTCTTTTATCCGCCCACTAGCCGGCGTTTGCATAAAAATGGTTGTATTTTGAAAATTTGTTGCACATATGGGCTTCTCACGGCCTCTCCTGATTATTTCATCCCTAAATTTGAATTTTTGAAAAATTCGGTTTTTAAGGCCATAAGGTTCCCCCTTGGGCCCAAAAAATATTTTGTCAAAAAGTTAGACAAATTATATCCCATTCGAAGCATCACGCAGAGCTGAGTCGAAAGCTGTTTTATGGTCAAATAACTGGTTTGACGCCGTCCCAAATTGTTGGCAGCGCTCCAAACCAATTCGACCATAACTCATTTACCAGACGTCTGATTGTGAAACATTCAACACCCTTCGAGTCAGCTCCACATGCTACGTCGAATAGTATATGTTTTGTGTAACCTTTTGTCAAAATATTTTGATAGGCGGGTAACCGAAAAGACCACAAGTTTTGGCCAATCAGTGTACCGTTGTTGCAGAGGCAATACACTGCGCCAATCGCAATCCTGCTTAGATATAACGGTGATATGACCCAATGGGTGCTAAAGGCAACGACATGCTAATACCAACCTTGTGTTGATCTGATTCGCTAGAAATACGACTATTATACAACTATGCTATGTGTGTTCAAATTTTTCACAGACCTTCTTTAACTCTTTCAGAATATAACTACTTGCGGATTAGCCAGTTTACTTTTGTTTCCGATTCAGCGCAGCCAATTACACAAAGAGTAGCCAATCAGAATATTATTCTATTTAGGAAATGTATTCTCAAATGTGTGTAGCACCAATCACCAGTCTAGTAATAGGTTTTCATGCTCATCAGCTCAACATTTCTTTATTTCAAATTATGTTCTATTGAAAATTTCGGCTAATGTAAGAAACAAGGGCGAAACAGTATAATAAGCATATTCCTAAGCCTAAGCCTAGGCCTATGCTAAGCCAAAAATTAGACTAAAGCTTTTTGAGAATATAAGCCTACGTTTAAAATCTGAGCCAAATGCAAAATAGCCAATCAACATTCGTCAATTAATCGTTTTATTTGCATATTAGCCAATCAAAGTTGGTTTCTGATTTTCAGCGCAACCAATCACGAAGGCGTAGTTCTGGTCCACGGCGATTGGTTAGACAATCCGTCTTCGTCAACATCGCCTGCAGCAAACGCTAATTTGCGTGCATTTTCACAACAGGCACAAACTTTTGTCGGTAAGTTTTATCAAAAAGCAATTATAGGTGGCACTAGTACGTGATATATAACAATATAGTCATTATTGTTAATTTTGTTAACCAAAAATGCTTATATTTTGTCTCTATAACCTGTAGTTTGACAGTATTAAAGAACATTTCACGTTAGAGCTAGCGAAATTCATACTTGTTGACAAATTAGCCTAAAATTGCTGTTTTCATTGGTGGATTTGCGTCAAAATTTTAATTTAAATTTGAACTTGAACTGAAGTTATTTTGAGATTTTAAAAATTTTCATACCTAAAACTTTTAGTTTGTTTGCCAGCTTCCTGGTGTGCGTCGGTCGGCTCCGTAGCCAGAGCGGGGCATGGAGACTGAGCCACCCCCCCTGGAAATTTTTTTGCCAATTAGAAAATTTTCTACCTTGCTTGTAACGCATCGAAAACTATTGTATGCCCCTGCTGAAAATTATTTATACCTCCTCTTCTTGGAAGGTGAGCTGGTTACTGCTCTGGCATGGGTGCCACCAGTATGCTGAATAGGAATGTGCACTTCGCTAAAAAAATTTTGCCCAATGTTCTGGCTCCATAAACATACCTGTACGAAAAATTCCTTGGACGAAAAATTCCTTGGACAGTACATGAGGGGTGCTTCTGCTTCCCCTTTGCGCAATCTTGCTCATGCCGGTTGGTAGTAACAATCAAGTATGAAATGGTGTGATTAATTTTTAAAGCTTGAAAAATTTAGGTTTGGCACCCTCAAACGAAATTTTTGCGTTTACAATGGGAATTGTTATATAATTGGCATTTGACATGCTTTGTATTTGCACGATTGACCACACCGCGTAAATGCAAATTGTACATACTGCAGCTTTTACACTGTTCCCATGTGCTTTTAACACTAAAAACACGTATACGGGACCGTAGCCAGAGGATTTGTTGGGGATGAGCTCATCCTGGAACAACTTTGCTCCCCTTACAAAATTTTCAACATTGCTTATAAGTCATTGAAAACCATTGTATGCCTCTTCTAAAAATTATGTAGCCCCCCATAGCAAGGTGAGTTATCAAATGGCCTGGGTGAGTAAAGAATAGTGGTCCGGCGCATTTTCAGATTACAAAAAATGTAAAGACCTCCTCAAGTTCGACCGTTAGGCTCCGACCTCCTCAAGCTCGACCGTTAGGCTCCGACCTCCCCAAGCTCGACCGTTAGGCTCCGACCTCTTCAAGCCCGACCGTTAGGCTCCGACCTCCTCAAGCTCGACCGTTAGGCTCCGACCTCCTCAAGCACGACCGTTAGGCTCCGACCTCCTCAAGCTCGACCGTTAGGCTCCGACCTCCTCAAGCTCGACCGTTAGGCTCCGACCTCCTCAAGCTCGACCGTTAGGCTCCGACCTCCTCAAGCACGACCGTTAGGCTCCGACCTCCTCAAGCTCGACCGTTAGGCTCCGACCTCCCCAAGCTCGACCGTTAGGCTCCGACCTCTTCAAGCCCGACCGTTAGGCTCCGACCTCCTCAAGCTCGACCGTTAGGCTCCGACCTCCTCAAGCTCGACCGTTAGGCTCCGACCTCCTCAAGCTCGACCGTTAGGCTCCGACCTCCTCAAGCTCGACCGTTAGGCTCCGACCTCCTCAAGCACGACCGTTAGGCTCCGACCTCCTCAAGCTCGACCGTTAGGCTCCGACCTCCTCAAGCTCGACCGTTAGGCTCCGACCTCCTCAAGCTCGACCGTTAGGCTCCGACCTCCTCAAGCTCGACCGTTAGGCTCCGACCTCCTCAAGCTCGACCGTTAGGCTCCGACCTCCTCAAGCTCGACCGTTAGGCTCCGACCTCCTCAAGCTCGACCGTTAGGCTCCGACCTCCTCAAGCACGACCGTTAGGCTCCGACCTCCTCAAGCTCGACCGTTAGGCTCCGACCTCCTCAAGCTCGACCGTTAGGCTCCGACCTCCTCAAGCTCGACCGTTAGGCTCCGACCTCCTCAAGCTCGACCGTTAGGCTCCGACCTCCTCAAGCTCGACCGTTAGGCTCCGATAGCTGTGTGGTGTTGGTAATATTTCACGTTAACGTTCCGGGTTCAATTCCGGACGTGACAAACACAGTGTAAAGGGTTGCGCTATACTTTTTTGACGTGCGGAGCCGTCCGTCACCGTGCGGTATCGTACGCAAATATCTCACGTATGATAACGTATCGTAACGGACGCTGACGGACGGCGCCGTACGGGTGATGGACGGTGACGGACGGCGCTGGACATCAAGTATAGTGCAACCCTAACTGAAATCGACTAAATTTATACGAAAATAAAAACCAATTTGTTACACTTTTTAGAAACCTATGAAAAACGGCTTAAACTGAAGTGTAATGTTATGCTCTGGGTGCTTGATTGGTATAAAAATTATTTACCAATCCGAACATACATTATGCAATAATAATAATAGTAATAGTAATAATAATAATAATAATAATAATAATAATAATAAAAATAATAGTAATAATAATAATAATCGTAATATCAGTAATAATACATTACATGGCATAAATAATGCCTCATTTTCATGAATTCTCAGGTACAGACAGTGGTATATTAAGTTGCAGTGTTTTTGTTAAACTTTGAACACAAGTTTGCACAACATGCAAGTCAGAACTATGTTCCAAGTTTTGCCCAAAGTTAGGAACTACGTCGGGAATCGAACCTAGACCGTTTGGCACTGGAGTCAAGCATGCTACCACTACACCATGTTTTCCATTGTAACAACTTCATATTCCGGTATATGTGCACATGTATGGCAATCTATGCTCTTTACATACACTTACAATGAACAAATACCGACAATGCACACGCCAGCATATCTTGTAGAATGTGCAAGCCAGCCGGGCCATTATCAGTATTTCCTTTCGGGAACGTACCACACGAGACCTTAGCTAGCGAACTGGCTTCGTGAATTTAGCATGCTGCTCTAAAGCTTGTAGGACCGCCGAGACATAACTAAAGTAGGGTATAGAGGGGTTCAGCACCCCCCTCTCTGGAAAAGTTTTGTACCGCTAGAAAAGTTTCGAACTTTTACTTTATCGCAAACCCTTGTGTGCCCGTCCAAAAATATTCGAGTTTTCCCAAACAAGGTAAGCTGGCTATTGGATTGATGAGTGGTTATCTTTTATGCTCCTATAGAAGTATTTCCAAGTGTATATCTTCTAAAGTTAACTTCTTGTATACGCCTGCTCTATAAGTTTATTATTTTCAGATCTCCAGAAAGCAAGCACAGCAGCGAAACAATTTTACGCTAACAAACCGAATGGAACCACGTGTAAGTATGCCTTAGCCAATCTAAACGGTCTGCCCGGCCGTGGTTCTTAACAAGGATTAAAACCAAAATTCAGTCCAAGATTTTGTACAAAAGTTGCCGCTCGCTGTCAGGAATTTTTGGATCAGCCGTTGTACCCACCGGATAACATGGAACTTAAATTCAGTGTCCCGGTTACATGCTCAAAGCCTCTTGGAATCCTGGCAAAACCGACCAATCATGCGAGTACATTTTGCCCCTTCGGCGCAATTTAGTGTTGAAACTATACGTTATACATGGTTTTAAGCTTATATATCAGTTTAAGCATAAACCTAACGTTCAGTTGCTGTTTTCAAAGCAACTGGTTTTGACGTTTTGCAATTTTTGATAATCTGATAAAGTAGCGTCTGACGAATACCCCAAATCACGTTTTAGGGCTCGTATACCGTAACCACGGCATTAATTGTGTTTGTAATCTTTACTAGTCTGCCAGCTTTGCACAATGCGCAAAAGTAGCGAAAGCGCAAAAGATTCCTTGCAAATTTTCTTTTCATAGAACAATCACGTAAACAAAGTAACGCTGGAAAGTTGCCCAAAATACGTATGTGGGATGTTTCAGTTTTAATATGTAGGTATAATTGTTATGATACAATGTTTCAGTTGCTGGCAATCAGAAATCAGCAAGGATATTCAAGCGACTGGTAAGCAGTTATATAAAGGTTCTGGTGTATTGAAAAACAGGTTTAATAATATTTTTGTCAGTTATACATTTAAACATGATCACGAAATCTTTAATTTAACCAAATTATTAGTTGGTAATATCAAGACTGGATGATGTCCACCTTGCAGAAGAGTGTGCAACTGCTTGGGCTGTGCATGGTACTAAATGTACCAGCACGCGTTGCATTTTTGTTCGACCCCCCTCAATCAGGGGGGTTTAGACAAGAGATTAACAATAAAGTATGCTTCAGTACACCTACCCCCCTTAAACAAGTTGGGTTTACAATTAGCTCCTAGCATTACTACGATATAAACCTGCATACAGACCCCCCTCGACAAAAGGGGGTAGGCCAAAAACGCAATGCGTGCCGGGTACATTCTTTAATACACAGAATGTACCCAGTTGCACACTCTTGTAATAAAGTGTGATCCACCACTCTTGGTAATATCAAGAGTGGATGATCACGGACAAGAGTATTCTGTTGTCGAATTTCGCATGGCACAAAAAGTACCACCACGTGTTGCATTTTTGCTGTACCCCCCACTTATTTCGACGGGGGTCGAAATATAATACTCTGTCTTTTTTAGACTAAATACGGAGTACTTTTTGGCATGACATATTATGTATTTCGTTCGTTCTGTGCAAATTTCAACGCCCTCTCTAAATAAGGGGGGGGGTCGACCAAAAACGCAACGTGCGCTTGGTGCAATCTTTTGTACACAGAATGTATCCAGTTGCGCACTCTTGTTATGTTATGTATCATTTTCACTCTTGTTAATATTAATACATTTTGAAGTTTTAAAAATTTATTTTTTTAAAATATTTTTCAGTTTGAATGGTCACATCGTGCGAAAACGATCGAAGTGTCAAGACACGTCCAACGAGCATTAGACAAGCCAGACACCGAGTTTGTTGATGAAAATTTACTCAGACACTTGGTAAGTGCGATGTGCTCCGGCAGGTGTGCTTGAATCTAAACAAACGGATTCCAAGAACACCCAGCCATCACTTCTCGAACACGGGATAAAATTAATGTTTTTGTATTAAAATTTAGTACTAAAATTGCGCTTGACAGCTCTGAGATTTCGCTCGGTAGCTTTTTGTCATTATTATTTGTTGTGAGCACATGTCGGAAATTTCCGGATACAACGATATTATTGGTTAAATAATTACTTTTAGCACATGCTTAAATATGACGTAAAACTCAAATAGAGTTTCACAAATGCCCGTTTTTGTTGCAAATATTTTTACAACAGAATACACGTTGCGCTGATCTGATCGACATGTCCGACTATCAAAATCAGTCAAATCAAGAACGCAAACGCATCACAGCGATGTTGGATTATTTTTTAAGCGAATTAGATTTTCTGTACAATCGACTGCTGGTTTTGCGAAACGTAAAGTTTAAATTTTTTTATTTTTATTAAAAAATTCTCTGTATTTTTAAGTTAAAAAACACTGTAAATTGCAGTTCACTGTGTTTGGATGTAGACAGGGAGCAACCGGAATTACAATTTACTGGAACCGGAACCGGAACCGGAAAGTGAAAAATGCATTTCACCAAAAGTTTCATTTTAATCTTATTTTTTGCTCTATTATTTGTGAAACAACCTTAGTCGAACATAGGTATTTATTTTATTTGTTGTATTTTAGATTTTCGTCATCGACTGAAGTGAAATCCACCATCATTGGCTTATATTCGGAGTACAAGTGGCTTTCAAAAGAGATTCTTAAAAATTAGCAAAGTTAAGAAACAGCCAAATTATAACACCGGAATTTTTAAATCCGGCAAAAATTTACCGGAACCGGAAGGTGAAAATATGCCGGAACCAGAACCGGAATTCCGGTTGCACCCTGGATGTAGGTCTTTAAGAACTCAAAATACTGAATTTATTCAACTTTATTCTGCGTTAATATATTGACTCGTCTGGAATAAAGTCAACTCAGAGTGAGTTAATGCTTGCAGTGGTTATCTCAGAAATAACCAGATATGACTAATTTTGTTCTATGAGTTGATAATCAACTCACTGGAATTTACAGTAAACTTACTAATGTTTGAGGTGGATATAGGCACATAAATATGGGGAAAAACGCCTAAGGTAACTGTGCCAGCTTCGAATTTGGCAGGTGTCCCAGAAAGCGTTGGTCAAAATTATATTATTAATGTCCGCTAATATTTTCTCGTAACTGCCTGGACCCAGTATAAGATTTTGAATATGGTACCGATGTATTCGGACGCCATGCTATCACCAACTTTGTTGTGTCGAACTTTATTCCATGCAAACTGTATTGAAAAATTTGGCTCGAATGCTACTCAAATTAAAAAACGTTCCTTTCAATCGTAAACTACTGAAGTATTTGCTGCGGACTAAATTCGAACGAGTTGATTAATCAACACAGATAGAGAATTAGTTATTTCTGATATATTAACAGTAAATATTAACTAACTCTGAGTTGATTTAATTCCGAGTGAGTTGTTTAATTTACTCATAATAAAGTTCAATCGATTCAGAATTCTGACTTCTGGAAGGCCTATCTCTTGAATTACGTCTTTCGTAAACTCAGAATTCTGAATTGATAAAATGTTCAGTTCGTGAGTTAGTTTTTTCAGAATTCAGAATTCTTAAATAATAAATGTCATTTTGCTACTGTGATGAGGGAACAATTTTAGTTCGCTATTTCAGGTATTCAAAGAGCCGCTGAAAACGTGTCAAGTTGAAGGGTACATGATATCTTTAGAGCCGTCGTTGTTATTTGGCAATTTAGACGAACTATGCCAGGTTAGTTCCTTAGCATCCCTCTAAAATCTATATCACTTTTCGTCCCGTTTTCCTGCTAGTCTCAAATCGAGTAGACATAGACTTTATAATTATTTTTTGTTTAGGCTTAAGCTTAGTCTCAGACTAACTCCTAAACGTTAAGGATTAGGCTAATTATTAATGTACTTAACTTTTAGTTACCTTGGAATTGCGTTTCAGATGAAATAAAAAATATATATCGTTGAAAGCCTTTGGTTTGAAATATATATTTTGAAAATGATTCAAAATTTTTTCAAAACACATACTGGCTGGGTTCGTGAAATTTTGCTTAAGTCTTTCCTGCAAAAACAAGCAAAACGTCTAATGTGAGCCATTGTCACAACAAGAAAGTAATACATTTACTTTTGTTCACTAGCTTATATAGTATATCTGAACTGGTAATCTGTAATATATCAAATTTTGTCAGCGATTTAAGCGTTTACACAACTTAAGTACGTTTTAAAAACGCCAAACTCATTAAGTAATCATTTAGCACGTGCTTAAGTGTCGTAGTTAACCAGGGTTTCAGAAACTCAGCCAATATCTTAATTATGTTCACTTTTAGAAATTTTTATCAAATTTTAAAAATTTTGTTTGCAGGAAAGTTTTACGTTTTGTTGCGAATTCCGCGAATTGCTTATGAATTCTTTGAGCGCCGGACGGTTTTGTAACGTCGATGTTGTGATGCGTTTGCTACGCAAGGTAATGTTTTAAAATTTGAAAACTTTTTTAATTAATATCTCACCCATACTTGTTTTATTATTTAAGCAGATTTAACTCACTGATACCCATTAAAATAGAAAATTTTAGCCATGTTTTGAAAGTAAAATATTTGAGTCTTATCAATTCGTAAATATTCCCAATATTTACTTGAACTCCAGTATTAAATCATTTCAAACACGATTGTTTTGGCTATTGAGAAAAGTATTAATTTTTCGCATTTAAAACGAAGCTGTTAAACACGAAAATTTTTTGAAATTTCAAGACAATTTATTTTGTATGCAGTTTGCGTTCTGTGTTTTTTTAGTTCACAGAAACAACTTCGTCGACAATTAATGCATATCAAAATTACTGTATCAACTACAAAGCAATTCTTGAATATCTTGAAACGGCAAGAAAAAACGAAGATCGATTTGTTGAATATGAAAAGGTACCCGACAAGAGATTAAAGAAATTATTTGAAAATGTGCAAGGATTTGAATTTCAATTAAAGATATGATTGGCTAATGCCTATAAACACACGTGTAAACTGTAAATTGTTGTTGTACTTTTATTTTGTAAAGGTCGCACGGAAATAGAAATTTTTGATTAATTTATCTGTGAAGCGTTATTCGCACGTGAAAGATTTTGCAGCGAAAACTAGCAGCTTCGACTTGCACGAAATACTTGCAACTGTAAGTATTTTCAAAGGAACATTCCGATTGACCAATCAGATTGCAGGTGCAATGAAATTCAAGCAAATTGCAATTGCATTAACAGGTGCGAATTAAATTAAATAGCATGAATTCAAGTGAATAATTTGCAAATGCAAGAACTTCAACGCTGTTTTGTGACCAAACTTGCGCATGCAAAAATCATTAACAAGCTTTTGCTGCAAAAATTTGCACGTGTGATTAGGATTTAAGAAACAAAGTTACCTCTTATTATCAGCTATTTATATTGTTGTTTGTTCTTTAAATCACAACCAAACAAAAATTAGCTGGAACAATGCTCAAATTACGGGATTGCAAATATTTTAGTTTTAATTATAAACCTTTGAGAGCCAACAATTTTTTAATTCCATAAAAACTTTAGCGTTCAACTAATGTTTAAAAAATTGCATCAAAACCCAAAAATCACTTATAAAACAGTGAATCGAATTTGACTCTGGCGGAGTCGAATTTGACTCAGTTCGTGTAGTCAGGAAAAGCCTTATGATAAAATAGTTTGTAAAAATATTTAAATATAATTTTTTTAGATTTGTTGCGCAGATTCGCGTTGCAACCGACTGCAACTGCAAGATCTTTTGATTGCACCGCTTCATCGTATTACAAGACTTCCGATACATTTACGCGAAATACTCAAATACACTTGCGATTCAAAGGACCAAGAACGCATCCGCAATATTATTTACTGTATCGATGAAGGATTAAGTAAATTTTTGAATTTTTCTATAGTTTTTAATCTTTTTTTTTTCGAAATAAATATCTTCCGGTTCGTTTGAGATCAGAGCCCACATTCCCAAATGCATACAGTACCTATCATCAGTTAGCGATAGATTTTCAAACCGACGAATATCTGCATTTGCAGATCTCAAAATTGGTACACAAGTAGACCTGAGCAAACGCGAACAATATGCTGAATTTCGAACTTCAGCATGCGCTGGTTCCAAAGTTACAAGACCTATCACCAACTGGTGATGGCTGCTACACACATTTGAGGATGCGGGCTCTGATTTCAAGCAAAATAGAAACAACGGATACTTGGATGAGAGGCATTTAGCATCATTGTTCAACTGTAAATGCTTAACACTCAAAATCGATAGGGGGCTTACATATTTTGTCCTTATTTTGTATTGCGCCTGCAGGTAAAAATTGAACCAAATCTAACTTTTACTGTAAAGCTACTAATCAAACATAAGTTAGGTTGATACAAGCTAAAAGTGTGTCTCGGCTCCATGCAAAACAGCTTCTTACCACCGAAACGCTTATTTATGAAAATTAATAATTGAGCCTTAAAATCCCCACCTTCATATAACCGCACTGTAAAACTTCAGTGAGTTGATTTTAACGCAGATTGAGCTGAATCCGCTAGAGCTCGGGAGCTCTGTATTAGGTCTTTTAGAGGTCAGATTTATGAATTAATTCAACTCATTGTATTTCACTTAATCAACAAATCCCGAATTAAATCAACTCGGAGTTAGTTAATGTTTATTGTTATTGACTTAAAAACTATTAACCAGAAATAACTAATTCTCTCTCTAAGTTGATAAATCAAGTCATTGGAATTTACCGGGCGGCTTTTAGACAAAAACTGCCACTTTATATATTTGGCAAATGACGCATTTTCTAGAGTTCAATTTGAGAAAAACTATATTTTTTTATTTATTTTTTAAGAAAGTATTGACGACAGCATACAATGGTTGCACAATTTTGAACAGCTTCAAGAACTGCAATCGCAACTCGTGTGGCCAACTGTTGCTGAATTGGATGCGCGAACTTATATTCCGGAGGTGAGTTCAATTAATTAATTAATAGAAATATTAATTTATGGTAGCTAAGTCATTAAAGTGGAGGGTCAATGTAAAGAACAAGGGCGGAACAATATTATAATCATATTCCTAAGCCTAAACCTAAACCTAAGCCTAAGCCTAAGCGTAAGAATGAACATATTCCTAAGCCTAAACATAAGCCTGAGGCTAAGCCAAGCAAAAAATTAGTTTAAAGCGGAAGCTTACTCTATTGCAGTCCCACAGAAAAACGTTCCGTCCCTGAACTTTACATGGGCCAAGTGGAGGAGTCGATTTTCATTTGCAAGTATTTAATCGTAGTATATAACCTCTTGCAGGCAAACGTTTAAATTTCTATATTAAGGATTGTCATTTTTTGATGCCAAATCTTATTTTATGACGTAAGCGGTTGTTGTCATGATTCAAAGTGCTGATTGCCATATTCGTACAAAACACCGTTGCCTTATAAGACCGACACAGCTTTAAGCAGTCACCAAATATATATAAACCCTGATTACTGTATTGCTATTCAAATTTTCAGTCGAATTTGTAAATTGAACGTTTTGTTTTAAAGCTGGATTTGAGACGATAATTCAAACGTAAGCAATCTCACAAGCATACACAGAGCCCATCACGAAAATTTTCTCAAACCCACGACGTACGAATTTAGGATCAGTTTTTTTTTTTAATTTCGAGTTCCAGTTCATGAAAGCTGCGTTGTCAAAACAATTTTGTGAAAAACATTTGGCTCATCCGCGACGAAAACTAATCCACGAAGGCTATTTGTCGTGTATCGGTAAGAAAATAGCTTACAACCGTGGATGTAGACTGGTGGGGAGGGGGGTTAGAGATCAAACGCCCCCTTCTGTGATTTTTGTTCAGAGGATTGTTTTAATGTTGGTTTAGTTGGTAACGCTAGAAACTCGGGACTTTAATAGAACGTAAGTCTAATCCCCTGTTCAAAATCCTGGTTTCGCTCTTGCTAATACTGTGCACTCCCGGTTTAGCGGTTTCTGAGTCTGTGTTGATTTGCCTCGTCGGCGAGCAAAAAGGTGAGTGAAATTACAAATGTAAGAAATCTGTTCACATTCTGAGTCCCAATCCATAATAGTCCGTATCTCTATCGAGAGTCCGCTAGTGTATAGATTCCATAAGTCCTAATTGTAGGCCGTAAACGAGACCAAACCAGAAGATTAGCTTAGACTGCTCAAACATGTAGCAGGCTGTTAGACTATAACACGCATAAAAATATTAAATTTTGGAAAATTTTAACGGGCATGGCAATCAACAAAATTTCTTCAGAACAAGTTTTAAATATACACTGCAAATTTCAGTGAGTCGGTTTTAACTCAGAATGAATTGAATCACTCAGTCTGAGTTACGACTATCAGAACTGAGAATTTTGATTCGATTCAATTTATTTTGATTTAATTGGTCAACTCAACCAGAGTTAACTCAACTCAGAGCGAGAATCAACTCAACTCAGAGTGAATTAATGTTTACTGATATTAAATCAGAAATACACCAACTCGCTAGCTGAATTGATTAATCAACTGATTGGAATTAACAGCGTAAGACATTTGAGCACATTTATAATATTTGTTTCAGAGAATCAAAAAAGCAACGATATGTACGCGTTTTTGTTCAACGATATGTTTTTGTTGACAAAAGTCAAAAAAGGAACTGCAAAGACAAGCAAAGTAAGAAAAAATGATTTTAGTTACAATTATTGGCCAATGTAATGAACAGGGTCGTAACAGCAGTATAAAAATATTTCTAAGCCTAAGCCTAAATGTAAGGATAAGCCTATATCCTTAAGCCTAAGCAAAAAATTAGTGCGAATCCTTCCCTTATTCTACTGCAGTCCC
Source organism: Enoplolaimus lenunculus (assembly GCA_030248215.1). NCBI lineage: Eukaryota > Metazoa > Nematoda > Enoplea > Enoplida > Thoracostomopsidae > Enoplolaimus > Enoplolaimus lenunculus. Next base: position 220,616 of record JASANG010000078.1, read on the forward strand.
TCGGAAAAAACGGTTCGTTCTTACTCAATACATGAGCCCAAAATTTGCCAAAATATTTCCCTAAAAATTCGTAACATTAAATGTTACAGAACAAAAAATGCAATAAAATTGTGTTTTAATAAAAAGCCCGTATTTTTAAATGTATGTAGCACTTATCACCAGTTGATGATAACTTTCGAACCAGGAAATGGTGAGGTTTGAGTATTGTTATGTTTTATGGGGATGATCACTTTAGTTTCAAGATACGACCCGCCGGCTCTGGCGAGCTTATTGAAACCGAGGCGGACGGAAGGGGTCGGGAATCCCCTGTAAGCTCGACATACCCGTAAACTTCAATAGAATTGCTAAACATTGCTCACAGTGTCTGTATTGCTCGTATATTATTTGTATATAGTTGCTCATTGTATACTCTATGAGTGAAAGGGCTAATATGCTAAAGTTGATAATTTTTTAAAATTCTAGCAAAGTGACATGTGATCATTTGTGGCCAATGTATAGAACAGGGCTGTAACCGTAGTATAAACACATTCCTAAGCCAAAATCAAAACCTTATCCTAAACCTAAGCGTACAGAATGCGCCTATATCTAAGCCTATACCAAAACAAAGTCTAAAGCTTAAGCTTACTCTATTGTAGTCCCACAGAAAAACGTTATGATACTGACGTTTTAGGTGGACACAATTTGTTTATCTTTTTAGCAAAAAATGAGTACCAACAGTTTCTATAATTGTCAATTTACTCGACATCCAAGAAATCGCTATATTGTTTACAAAGAGCCGGTGGCGTTAGACTGTTGTGTATTATGTGATATCAATCCTGAAGATACTAAAAGTACGCTTTGTTGTCATTGAGGACATACTTCAAAGAGTACCGACAATCTGTTTCGCCATTAATAATTGTTCGGTATGGTTTAGCGTTACAATGTAAATTCCAGTTGATTTTAACTCAGAATGAGTTGAATCTATTCAAGCAGCTTGTCTGAATTAGGTTTTTGAGAACTTTAAAATACTGAATTGATTGAGCTCATTCTGAGTTAATTAGTCAACTCACTCGGAATTAAATCAGCTCAGAGTGATTTAATATTTACTGTTATTAACTCAGAAATATTAACCAGAAGTAACTAATTCTTTCTCCGAGTTGATTAATCAACTCATTGGATGTTACATTGTATATTTGTCGTGCGGCGACGGACCAGGGATGGGCGATTTCTGTTAAAAACCGAGACCGAAAACGAAATCTGGCTACTGCGACCGGTCTTGAAATGTCGCAATCTCGGTCAACTTCGGTCTTCACCAGAAAGAACTAAAATTTTAAAAATTAAATTTAATAATTTTTTCATATTTTTTTCAAAATATTTGTTCATAATTATTGCGTAATTATAAAAATTCATGGATTCAATGCGAAATTATATTTATCACGCATCCCATACGTCAACAATACACCAATACATTTGCTGAATCCGCGATTTCCGGTCTCGGTTCCAAACCACCGGATTGAGACCGAAGCGTGCCAAATACTAAGACTTGCAAAGACCAAAACCTATAGGTGCTCCCATCTTTACTCGGCACGTCAAATACTTTTTGTTAAATTGATATTCCCTGCCATACAGCAATAAACGGTGTTGTTCTGCGTTGCCGAACAGCAGCGGACATCGACGTTTATTTCTGTACGGCTGAGAATATCAACTTAACAAAAAGTTGCCAACGGACGGCGCCGTTCGGTGACGAACGACACCTGACCCGGACGTCATCAAACATATGACTCGATCCTTATTGAAATCATGCTAACAGTTCGCAGTGAACGGAAAGCATAACCAGATAAATAAGCAATTAAGTTGTTTTGTGTGTTCGAAACAGTAATTCGATCAATAGATTCCTCGGATCTGTTTTTCCGTTTGGACCAGTCGCATCAACGTTTCTTGGTTCATTGATTATCGGGTTAAGAGTCCCAAAACCTCCACTGGTTACAAGTCCGAATTTGAAACACGGATTAACTATTTGGAACCTATATTGTGTGTGATTCTATAGATACGACAATCAAACACGGTTTTGTGGTGCTACAATTGACCAGATTCTGTCAAGCGGTCGCTGTGTACACTTTGGAAGCTCCAACCAAAGATGCAAAGGTAGGCTGACTTTGGTGGATTTTTTGTCGGAGGTTCTGGCTAGAATATCAGCCTTCTAAATTTATAAATAAAAACGGTTAGGCTGGCAGCGTTCGCTCGCAATAAACTTTTACATGAAATTAAACTTTGCCATAATTAAACCCTTGCTATTCTCTTATTACCACTACCTATGGCGAGACTTCACTGTAAATTCCAGTGAGTTGGTTTTAACTCAAGATGAGTTAAATTCACTCAATTTGAATTATGACTTTCAGGACTCAGAAATCTTAGTTTATTCAACTTGTTGTGAGTTAATTAATGGATTCACCCAGAGTCATACCCAACTCAGAGAGAAAAACAAGTCAACTCATAGTAGGTTAATGTTGCCCGTTCGTAACTCAGAAACAACTAACCCGCCGTGTTAGTTGCTTAGTCAACTCATTGGAATTTACAGTGTACCGAGCACGAAGCGTCATAAGTTTCGTCACTTAGAGGAATTGACTCATTGAATAATTACTAACGATCTGAAAATTTTAATATTGAGCCATTGGTTGGGTTTGTGAGTCCCTATTCGACTTGGTAAGCACTTCCTTCCAGCGTTCGGTATTTGAAACTTTGCGTGAAATGTAAAACATCTCGTGCGTGAATAGAAAGTTTGCTTGTAATTACTTTACCATTTTGTCGTTTATAAAATCGTAACTAATTTAATACTCAAGTCGCTGACTAAATTTGATATAGTACAGATTAACCGTTCAGGCATAGTGACATTATTAAATTGAGAATATAGACTCATGGTGCTTTCTTTAATATAACCAAACGGCCCATGTATAGAACAGAGCAGGATCGTTTTCCGGAGGCGCTATAATAGAGTCAGTTTAAGCTTTATACTTATTTTTTGCTTAGGCTTAGGCTTTAGGCTTAGGCTTAGGAATAGGATCATCCAGGCGCTTAGACTTAGGCTTAATCTTAGGTATATGCTATACTACTGTTCTGGCCCTGTTCTATACATGGGCCAATGAAACTGTTACTTTCCTGCTATGACAATGGTTCATATTTGGCGCTTATTTGTTTTTGCTCTGAAAGTAAAGTGTGTACTTGAGCCTCGGAAAAAAATAATTACATAAGTATATTAACTTTAAGTAAATACTTAAGTTACATTTCAGAAACCCAGCCAATATTTTAATCGCTTTTTCGGTACCGGCAAAAACACTCGGTAATCACGGAAATTCGGATAAGAAAATAATTAGATATTAATCACTAGTTTCAACAGATAACTGTATTGTACTCTCTGGTTGATATCCGGTTCCGGTTTAAATGAAATATTTCCTATTCGGCTGCCGGTTCATTAATTCAATAATTCAGTGTCCTGTGGGTGACCTTTTTACATGTACCAAGACAACATTTTGTTTCTTTTGGTTAAAAACCTCTTGACCGGGTTAAAATAAAATTTAAAATTTTTCAGTTTTTTTGTTTCAGGACTGCTGGCTGAACAAATTTCAAGAGTCAATCGACAAATACGAGTGCATTATCATCAAAGATATACTCAAGTGTACAACGGATATTCTACTGAATTCGGGTGTTAAATCGTGTAATAGTTCGACAACTACGTCACCGCAAGGAAGCACAACCAATTTAATTCCGGATTATAGTCATCAAACGTCACTTTCGACCCCTGTCACGTGTCATGGTTTCCGTTAGTACCGCCGTCGCAAAACCTTGAAGTTCAAAATTTGCCCCCTCCACATTTTTGAAGCGTCATATCACCCGATGCCGTGCGAGGGTCAGTTGCTTTTATACTGAAAGCTTGCGTTATGACGTCATAATGACGCATTTGACTCTGAATAATTAGCTATCGAACGTCATCTTGAATTCATATGACGTGCCATGACTGCCGATTATGGTCATCAAATATATGTCATATCCAACTCTAGTCACGTTATATGCTTTTCATTAGCTTTTACCCTGACGATGGCGGTAAACCAGATTTATTGAACTCAACTGTTGATACATTGAACTTTCGGGTTATGATATCGTGACGAATTTGACTACATATAACCAATCATCGAACGCCATTTTGAACTATTCGCTCATACCCTGGTTTTCACTGGTTCATTCCGCGAAACTTGCCTGGCCCAATTTGGTACCTTCACATCATTGGCGGGTGATATACTATCGTAGCTGTGACGCACAAGTGTACTGCTACGAATTCACGAATAAATGATGTCATAATGACGAATTTGATTGTGGATAATAGACTTCAAACGTCATTTTCAACTCATGTTTCGTGTTATATATGGTTTTTGTTAGGTCCGTCGCCGGACTTTGAATAATAAATTTTTCTTCCTCGGTATACTCCGCGAGTCATATTTTGGAACAGATCACCTTGGATCATGCGGGTCATGCTCATAAATTTCCGTGATGATGTCGTCATAATGACGAATGTGCTCGCTGATCATGGTCATCAAACGTCATGTTAATATTCCTGTTATTCAATTTGATTCCTTTACACCAGGTACTATCATATTCAACAATTTTCTTATGGTCTTCGTTAGCATTACTTTGATGAGTTAACGCGCAGTGCATGTCTGAGGTAGGAATTTACCTACAATCAAAAAATCTAAAAAATGACGTCATAAAAACCAATTCTGTTATCGATTCGAATCATCAAGCGTCGTTTTAATAACATCACCTCCCCTGGCAGAAATATTTTTATTAGCGTTACAAGAATTATATTGTACAAAAATCTTCGTATAAATCTTTTTGCCCCCTCTACTAATAATTTCTAATTGCAAAGCTGCATTGGTTACCTCCTTTAGTTATCATGTTTTGCGGGTCGTTTGTTGTGATACGGTTAATGACACCATAATGATGGGTTCTTTGTAATGTTCGCATCATGCCATGTCAAAATTTGTCTAATGACGTCATTAAATGAACACTTTATTGTCGGATTCTTAATGACGTATGTGTTTGAATTAAATGACGTGTGTAAACTTTCGCAAAATGACGTAGACTTTGTAAAATGACGATTCGTTATGACGTATGCGTTTGAAGAAAATGACGTTTTTTAATTTGCCGGTTAAGATTTTGCAAATATTGACTCGTTACGACGTATGCGTAGCATTTTTATAGGGACGTGCCAGAGTTCATAAAATGACGTCAAATTAAACTGGCGTCATTCCAGAATTTGCAATATAATGGATTCGTTATGACGTATATGTGAGTGCATAAAAATGACGTATGTACGGTTTCCGTATCTGACGCAACAAAGTTCATAAAATGACGTCATTCAACTATCCCAAATTTGGAAAATAGTCAATCATGCTCGGAAAACGTCGGCTTTGTGTCAGATCTGCACCAGTATAGAAGGAGGTAAAACAATATAGGCTCCACTGTGAATGAATAACCAAAATTAATTTTTTGTGCACAATTGGCAACGTCGTTCCAGTAAAGCTACAGAATCTGGTGTTTCGGCTATTTTTTATTATACCGCGGCCCATGTTACTTTAAGGGTCAAAAAGGTTTCTGGTGGGTCTATAAAATAGTGAGCTTAGATTCTAGATTACAGTTTTTTACTTATGCTTAGGTTTAGGCTTAGGAATACGCTTTTTCAACGCTTAGACTTAGGAATACGCTTAATCAACTGTTACGCCTCTAAAGGTAACATTGGCCATTACGGCTATGACGTTTCATGATCGATAGACACCATTTTACAGCGTCCATTTTCGAACGTCCGTTAAGATCCCGGCGTTTTTGCAACATTTACGTCCGATAACAATCACTAGTTTTGTTTACGTCTGAAAGAACTACAGTTGTAGAAACAAATATTCCCAATGTTAAAACTTTTGTAAAATTCGGGGTAAAAATATTAATTTTTATGGTGTCACTCACCAATAAATATAACACGCCGTATATCTGCTATGCGGTCTGGCTTTACCGTGCAAAATGCCCAGTTTGACTCACCATTATTTGCAGTGTGCATATTCCGACTTCGAACATATTTACATTTAAATTTGGTTATGGCGTAGGTTTGGGCCAGGTCTAAATATGTCGAGTCACGCGTACGAAAGCCGTTGTTTTTGGGAAGTATTGTCGCTACAATTTTTTTTATAAAATTAACGCTCATTTGCTAAAATATTATATTTAATTTAAAATTTTGATCTCTTGATGCATTTATAAACTGGCCAATGTTACTTTACGGGCATAACAGTAGATTAAGCATATTCCTAAGCCTAAGCCTAAGCAAAAAATGTAATCTAGAATCTAATCCTACACTTTTATAGACCCACCAGAAACCTGGACGTCCCTTAAAGTAACATGGGCCTATAAACTTAGCGTTTGCTAAAGGTCAAAAATAGTTGAACAGCTGACAAAGTATATATTAATTTATTGATTCTGTATATTTTTGTTTAAATTATACATTATGCGCTATACAAAGAATGGTTTAACCGAATGAAATAAATTATTCTGCTGATTTCAGCTGATTTTCACTCCGACTAACGTTGTTTGATGTACATTTTTTATCTTTTACCCATCTGTTCTTTCGTTCAAAGTTTCTTTAAATCTGACCAGACTCTGTTGTATATATAACCCAGAAGCCTAAGGCTGAATAGATCAGTGGCAAGAGCAACGAGTCGATAATCCGTACTTCGTGGATTCGAGCCCCACCGCATCCACCAGTACAATTTCAGTGAATAACTCTCAGTATGGTGCTGCTTAAAGTAACAATTTGTTCATTAATGTATATATTTTTACCTATTTTAAAACGCTATTTGGTAAATTTGGTAAAAAAAGCTATTTGATATGGCGATTACTTAGCCTATCAGAAAAAAGTATTCGCATCAGCCAATCGTATTTCAGTATGGCATTAAAATAGTAACCAATTAAAAGGTGTGCTCTTGTAGCACAAAACAAATTACGTCGTGGGCTAGCCCAAGTCGTAATTCCGCGCTGGACTCGCCCAATTCGGAATTCCGCGCTGGACCAGACCAATTTGGAATTGGCCTAAATTATCACTTGGGCTACGACATATATTATATATTTATACATTAATGACTTAATTTTTGTGATTAGTGAGAAGTAGGTGGAACCGTGCCAACGGTTAGTGTACGCCAATTTCTGCCACATGATCAAACATATTCACATACAAATCATTATGGACCACGTTAAGGGTGGTGGTATACTATTTGATGGCTTTGTTTGCCATGAGGCACCGCTTGGGAGCCTTACGGTACTGCCAGGCAAGTATAGCGCCATCCACTGACGGGTCCATAACACAATACTTGGCATTAACCGTTAACATCACCATATACTTAAAATTTTGCATGTTTAGTACCATAGTTGCTTTTGGTTTCTCGCTGGAATCCCTAGCGAACTTTTTTCGTGATTATATTTCGCTTGGCCATCCCGCGGAAATTCCCAAATCCGCTAGTGTAGCGCCACGTCAACAGTATTCATGACAAATTCCCTCGTGACAATTTAAAATTATTTAATACTTTTTACATTTGAAAACAATATTTTCAAACTTTAGATTTGTCGAAAAATTCATTTTCTGCTGCTTCAAAGTCACTAAAGTTGTCAAATTATGACATACATCACAAGTTGCACTCACTATTTTCTCAATAAAATAAGCTAATTTGTTACGGAAATCCAATACTTGAAGAGCAACGCGCAACTTAAAACTGCGAAACTCAGGGGTGTACCCAGGATTTCATTAATCCGAGAACGGGAGAATTCTATGTTTGCAAGCGAACAATACATCTTTTTTTGACCGCTGGAACCAACAAAGTCTATTTTAAAATGGTAAACGTTATAGTTTTGTTGTTTTTGAACAAATTTCGGCGTTATATATTTATCTGTCTCTCAAACCTTTAGTACAAATATGTGACATTTTGGCTAATGAAGTTGTAGCAAAATTACTACTATTTCAACGATTTGAATTATGCTTTGCGAAAATGAAAATGTTACATTCAACCGAGAAAAACTTTAATACCAAAACACGCCAAAGCCCAACATTCAACTGAAAACACTTTTGAATTTATAAGCTTCCATGAGCTGAGCCTGTTAGTTCATCTGGTGTCAGTAAACTATCGGGCTCAAACACGATTTCTCCTGCAAGCTCAAGCGTAATTTTAAGTTTAATCCTAAGCTGGCCCGTAGCCAAGGAGGAGGGGCAGAGGGTTCTCGCTCCCCCTGAAAAAATTTTACCCCCTAGAAAAGTTCGAACCTTGCTTATAGGTCATTGAAAACCCTTGTATGCCCCTACTGTCATTTTTTAGGCTCGCTAGCAAGGTGAGCTGGCTACGAGCCTGATTCTATGCCTGAAATAGCCAAAATTTTGGTTGTGTCAATTCGGTACGATATTGAATCCCTATTGATTAAACCATAGCTTCGCAGTCCCGGTTACATTCATTAGTGTGAAGGTGTAACTTTTTTGGTTCAATACGCTCAAGATCATGGTAAATAAAGTAGTGACCCAAACAAGAAGAAGTAATAAGAAGGGGTGTCAAATTAATAGGAGTCCGTATCCCTAATCAGAGTCCGTGAGCAGATAAGGTTTCTAAACCCCAATAACAGTCCATAACTGTTAATTTTCCGTAATTGTATTGTATAAATGACTCCAGGACCAAATAAAACAACATACATAAATTTTATTAATTAAAATCTAGAAAATAATTAAACGGACATGGCAACCAACAAAAATGCTACGGGAAGTCAGTTCAGCCCAAAAGAAAGAATGACATAAACTATGGGTGTGAGGTCCAGCTAACGGAAAGACGTTGGAGGGCAGACTGAAAATAAATAACAGTCCGTAACCGAATAACAGGGGGAGTACCTTCTGAAAAAGCCAAATAAATATCAGCCTCCCCTCCTATTCGGGTCACTACAGTAGCTATGAATTTCTGTCTCACTATGTTTAAACAGTGTCACTTTTTAGCAACATTCCTTCTTTGGAATGACTGTAATAAAGTAGGCTTTGACTTTGACTAATTTTCCGCTTAATTTTATGCGCTGAGGATTAGATTAGCATATCCGTTCCTTTAGGATTAGGCTTAGGCTTAGAAATATGCTTTGACTTACGCCACTGGAAGTAAAAATTGCACTTGTTCTTCAACCTTTGATCCAAAAAATTTGAAACAATTTTCACACCAAACACTCAAATACTAAACAATAAATTACTAAATAAATTTGGAATTTATTATGCCTGTATTTTCGAATGTGTGTAGCACTGATCACCAGTAGGCAAAGTAAGTTAGGAACCAGCGAATTTTTAAGCTTAATTTAGCACGCTTTTCGCATTTTATTGGTCTCATTTGGAACAGAATTTGAGATCTGGAGATGCTGGACTTGACTTGTTTCACAACCTACTGACTGATTGGCGATAGGTGCTACGCACATTTGAGAATACTAACCTTGTATTATAAAAATCCACCCTATGAGTTGATAAAAACCAAAAACAACAACCGAACCAACCAATACGTAACCGCAAGCCCTGATATAAAACAAAACGCCGTTCCTTGGATAGCGCTCATCCCCCACCGTCGCCAAATTAGCTCTGAAGAACTTTTCGCAAAGGCAGGGGGGTCACGACCTGCAGCCCAAGGGGTCACCACCCGTTGATGGATTTCGAGTAACGCATTCCTGGCACCCTGCCATTGATAAGGACCGTTGATACGGAAAATATACGGGGCTGCCGGACCAAAACAAACGTGCCACGCCAGAATTGGGTCTCGCAACATGTGAAGGTACCAAGGGGGTGGCTTAGTCCCAATAACCGCAGCCAGTTCGTCGGTAAACTGAATATAATCGACCTGAATTGTATGTCGCCTTGTTTTGTAGTAGCGTTTCGATTGCCGGATTCGGGTTCGTTCAATGTCTGCGTACATTTCTGACTAAAATTCAAAATGTTTCCGTAAAAATTGGACAGAAACATTTTGCAGATTTTTCCAGATGTAAATTTGGTACATTTTTGGGCTGACTTTAGCAAATTTTTTCATTCGGTTAGAAATGTGATTTTTACTTTAATTTCAAAATTTTGACGCATTTTTGGTGATACTTTATAGCGTTGTTTTTCTCACTTAAATTAAGTTACGGTAATTTGAACAAAAAACATTTTTGCTGATTTGTTACTGCGAGCATTTCTGATTGAAATTAAGAGTTTGAGTGAAACTTTGGATAAATGCGATATTTCACGAAGTCGTTTCGTCGATTTAGGGTGGCGCTATACTCGTCGTGTGGCACCGTCCGGCGCCGTCCGTCATCGTGCAAATGACGCACGTATGATACTGGATATTGACGGACGGCGCTGTGCAAATGACTCACAGTGACGTACAGCGCCGGACATCAACAAAAGTATAGCGCAACCCTAAGTTTGTGTCAATCTTTCGCTAAATTTGTCAAATATTTTCCATGGGCATAAAAATGTTAGGTGGCATTTGTTAATTTAATTTTGCAATACTTTTTCGGCCGAAGTTAGAACGTTTGGTCCTAAAAATTTTGAACAAATTGTTTTAAAAGTTAGTGAATTTTTGTTCATTTTAAGGTATTGTCAACTTTGACACGAGATTTTTAATATTCTGATTGCAGTTGAGCAAATCAAAATCCAGAGGCTTGCCACGGTGTGTTTCAGAGTTCGAATCTTGCACACTCATCAGAACAAGTTTAGCCTAAGTCTGAGCGCCTAAGCATAAACTTCAACCTAGGCCCATACGCTCAAATGCATATAGCCCCTATAATTAAATCTCATGTCTTCAGATTTGTTTTCACTTATACCTCTGCCTCCCACCAACAATATCATTCTTTGTACTTTTTAGGCTATCACTAGTTTAGTAATACGTTTTCAACCTAACGAACTTCTACAACTTCAAATCTCAAAAATTGCACAGAAATAAAGCATATCAAATTCAACGCATGTTTTGAATTTTAAATCTCACCAATCTCTGGTTCGAAAGTTACAAGACGTATCACCAACTGATAATAGATGCTGCACACATTTCTTAATATGGGCTCTAATGTCAAACCTATTATTACAAAAAGTTTAAAACCTGTGGCTAAAGGGTACGAGATCCCACGATTTTAGCCACGAAAAACCAAACTCACCCTACTGGGCATCTTTGTTCCCCCCGTAAGAATGTCTAAAAATACACGACATTGCATTTCTGCTATCGGCAACAGGGCGCCGGCTGGTTGTGCCAATCCGATCACTCCCAAAGTTTCAGGATGTTCCAAATCAGGAGCGTACATGTACTTGTACATTGCAACATGGTTGTCTTTGACTGGCAAAATGTCACCTTGAACTATGCTTAAATCAATCGAGTAACCAGTAGCGAGTATGATCTGAAATTAGGTAATAAAATTGATAAATTTGGTTTTTAGTTGTAAACCAAAAAATTAGCAATTTAACTAATTTTGCACTGCACCCAATACATATAAGCGTACTGCAGTTGCAGCAAACGCGCTTTGAGGTCGAAGCGAACGATAACCTAAATGCAATTTGAGCATTAAATTTTAATACAAAATTTTGGGGTTGAAATTTAGCAAAACCGCAAGCCTTTTTGCGGACATTCTGAAATTTGTCGCTATTAAATAAATGTAATAATTTTTTTGAAATATCTATAATTTGAAGCAAACGCCACCATGAACAGAGGCTAATTTAAAAAAGACAGAATAAAAATACAACTAACTGTATCAATTTCTTCAACCTCCGTTCCGTCCACAAATTTGACACCTCGTTCGGTTATCCGGTCTATATCCGGTTTAACCACCAACGAACCGTTCGCTATCCGATTAGGCAAATCGTCGTTGACACATAAATGTTGCTCGAGTACTCGATGGGCTGGACGTAATCCAAACGCTTGATGGTCAAAACGAAAATTCAAATATCGTTCAACGACAGCGTTCACCAACCATGGGGTGTTGTCTTGAAGCCACGACCCGAACCGAAACAGGAACAAAACGTCCAAAGGATACCCAAATTGCATCACTCGATGAATAACCCATGCGCCACGACGGGTTACTAGGAAGACCTGAAATTAAATAATGAAATTTGTTTAAAAGTGGACATTAATAAATACGAAAAAATTAAAACTAAAAATAGTTGGAAATGTTTGTTGCATACTGTAAATTTGAGTGAGTTGATTTTAATTCAAAATCAGTTGAATCCGCCTCAGTCTGAGTTAGGACTATCGGAACTCAGAATTTTGAGTTGATTCAATTTAATCGGAGTCATTTAATCAACTCACCAAGAGTCAACTCAGCTCAGAGTAAGAATCACCTGAACTCTGAGAGAGTTATTGTTTACTGATATTAATTCAGAAATAACCAACTCGCTAGCTGAGTTGATTAATCAACTCATTGGAATTTACAATGCAAATCATTTTAGACGACATAGCTACAGCTACTTTACTTGTTTAGCAAATCGGGACAGCTCTACAGATATATCACCACCAGAGTTCCCGATGCCAACCACCGCCACGCGTTTATTTTCAAAACCACTGGGCTCTTTATAATGAAGACTGTGTAGTATGGTTCCTTCAAAATTGCCGGCTCCTTTGATCTGGGGCCAATTTGGCACAGAATGATGTCCGGTACATAACATTATTGCGTCAAATGTTTCTGTCTTTGTATTCCTAAAAACAACAATGTAACCAGCAGGGTTCAACCAGACGTCTGCTTTTAGGTCCTGCAAAAAATTCGACCACTGACTTTGGTGGATTGTTTGCCGGAGGTTCTGGCTAGAATATCAGCCTTCTAAATTTTAGAAATAAAAACGGTTTGGCTGGCTGCGTTCGCTCGCAATAAACTTTTACATGAAATTATACTTTGCCATAATTAAACCCTTGCTATTCTCTTATTACCACTACCTATGTTGAAGACTTCACTGTAAACTTCAGTGAGTTGATGTTAACTCAGAATGAGTTGAATTACTCAGTATGAGTTAGGACTATCAAAACTCAGAAGTTTGAGTTGATTCAATTCATTCTGAGTTAATTAATCAGCTCGCCCAGAGTCGTCGCCAATCAGAGTGAGAATCAACACAACTTAGAGCGAGTTAATGTTTCCTGATATTAATTCAGAAATGAACAACTCGTAGCTGAATTGATTAATCAACTCATTGGAATTTACAATATTGCTGTAGTCGCTCACGTACTCACAGAGCTCTAGCAAAACACAACCTAATCAACGCGCTAGAGGGTTAACCTAAATTTCGTCAAAACTTGAAGATGTCTAAGAATTTTCCCAAATCCTGGGTTAAGTGTATGTAAAATGAAAAGAATGCTATACATGTGCACATATACCGATACAAGAAGTAGCTGCAATGACCACATGGTGTGGTGGTAGCATGCTTGACTCGAGTGCAAGACGGTCGAGGTTCGATCCCTGGCGTGGTTCTTAAATTTGGTCAAAACTTCGAACAGGGGCCGTGCAGACCGTATAGAAATAACAGTACCCTTTTTGTTTGGTAACAACTTTCCACTGCTTTGTCACCGAATAGCTTTCGACTTTTTCGATTGAAATCACATTTGTGTGGAACTGAATATGCTTGTAAATACCAAAATGCTGGCAGTACATTCTGAAATAATTACTAGCTGATGCACTATCTCAGTCACATAGTGGCGGATCCAAAAGTTTAGACGGCCGTACTTGATATAATAGCGAAAAGCGTCAAATAATTTAGTGCTAATACAAAATTTTAGTTTTGGAACGCATTCTCAAATGGGCCCATGTATGGAACAGGTCCGGAACAGTGGTATGGGTACATCCCTAAGCCTAAGCCTAAGCTTAAGCCTAAGCCTAAAGCGTAAGGATGAGCCTATTCCCAAGCCTAAGCCTAAGCCTAAGCAAAAAAGTTAGTCTAAAGATCAACTTGACACTATTACAGCCCTGGAGAAAAACGTTCCGGTCCTGTTCTGTACATGGGCCTTCAAATGTGTGTAGCACCTACTACCAGTTGGTGATAAGCCTTATAATTTTTGAAGCAGTGTATGGTGAAGTTCAAAATTAAGCAAATTTTTTGCATTTGCTATGTGCCGCTTTTGCGTCAATTCCGCGATCGGCATTGTTCGTTAGTTTGAAAACCTATCGCTAACTGATGATATTATGTTCTATAAGCATCTGAGAATATTATCGTTGATACTAATTGACACCAGGGCACAGTTTAGCTAGTAAGTTGTTTGTCCTATACATGTTTGTATACATAAAGTATGCTTAGGGTTAGGTTTAAAGATTGCAGCTTATGGTTAAACCAAAATTAAACCTTAGCTGAGATTTAGGCTTAGGATAAGGGAAATACAGTAGTTTAGAGCAAAGCAAACAAATTCCTTGGTTAACAGCGTCAGACCTTTTCATCATTTCTTTGATGGCATTTTGGTGTCACCTGGAACCGACCTGCGCGGTCTGATGCTGTATGCGAGAGTGGCGCTATACTTGTCGTGCGGGATCGTCCGGTGCCGACCGGTACCGTCCGTGGTACCACGGTGCCAGACGGCGACGCGCTGTGTCGCTCGGTATGGGACTGCGTCGGACGTCACCAAAAGTATAGCACCGCTCTTACCGTGCGGTTTCCGCCCGACAAATCTGCACAAGGCTCTACTGCAACAGCCTACCAATTCTCTATTGTCACTTATTAATGGACAACGTTCCAAGTCATTTCCTGGCCATTCGTAATTTATGAAATTCTGGCAAATTATTCGTAAACGGCCCGGTGTAATGATTGACCCGTGTAATCACGACCAGAACAACCCTGAACCTGGCCAAATTTTGTAATGTATCCAATCAAATAAGTTTTAAAAATTAATTTTGTCGCTATTTTAGTATTAATTTACATCTGTCAAAAACTTGCACGTGTGAATAGAGACTTTATATTAAAAACCGCGTTTATTTACTTAAAATATTGCATTAAAATTGTATGATGCATGAAATTAGGAAAATGTTTCGGTGGTGGAAAATCGCTGAACGCCATCATTTCTTTGCTTGTATTGATTACTGTCGATTGCATACAAGATCCTTCGTCTAAAAATACTATTAAACCGCGGTTATAGGAACAGGCTCCAAACCAAATATGCAGCCTCTTTGATTTTTCAGATTAATTGTTCCTTTCTACAACTATAATTAGGTCGAGTTTAATTGGTTCCGTAAATTGGGGGATTTATAATTGATATACTTTGTGTTAATTTTGACACCATTTGCGGGACACTTTAATTGGCCCATGTATAGAACAGGACCGCAACAGTAGTATTAGCAAATTCCTAAGCCTAAACGTAAACGTAAGGATGAGCCTAACCCTTAGCCTAAGCATAAACCTAAGCGTAAGGCAAAAAGTTAGTCAAAAGCTTATGCTGACTCTATTACAACCCCGCAGGAAAACGATCCGGCCCTGTTGTATACATTGGCGCCCTCTAATTAATACTTTAGAGAAGAAACTCTAACTATTTTGATTTTTCATCAAAAGCTTTGTATGAGAATTGTACATATTCTTGGCTCCATGCCAACTTAAACTTAGGAGGCACCAATGATTTTTGGAAAGCTGCATGCGAAGATTTCAAAAGACTTGAGTTGTTTCAAAACATTGAAATTTCGGCTCATAAGTGGCGTCCAGACAAGAGTATGTTTACATTCTAGATTGCATTAATTTGCTTAGGCTTAGGCTTACGCTTAGGCTTAGGCTTAGGAACACATTGTTGCAACGCTTAGGCTTAGGCTTAGGAGTATGCTTAATCTACTGTTACACTCCTTAAAGTAACATTGGCCGAAATTTGTATTAAATTTAAAAAAATACCATCCTAATAAGTTACATATGCACCTGATGGGCATAAGGGGTTGTGAAAATTAAGCTACAGTAAGACTCATACATCGAATCCAAAAAAGCTTCGCTGGACTGGATATAAGAATGACGTACCTTTGCCCTTTGATTTCGAATAATACCATAAACCTCCGATTTCGTCTTGTTTTTCGAAACATATCACTTCTTGGCCGTATTCTAAACATGTTTTGACTGCAACAATGCCGGAGCATCCAGCTCCGATGACTGCAATACGACGTTTGTTCGCTGAATTCATCGCATTGCAATTTTGTGCAATTTTGCAATTTTTAATTGTTAAGGCGCTTTTAGATTTATAATATTGACATGACGTTTTAAAGCAGTAATCGGTTCTACAGTAGCGCAAGCAGTATTACGTGGACGACTCATTACCATATTAAACTGGCATAAACGGGCACACACTAGCGGATCCGGACGAGGGGGTTACGCTCCTCCCAGTCGTAAATTTTTTATGATAAAATGGTAACGTCCATTTGTGCCTAGCAATTTTTCTCCCTTAGAAATTTTTTCGTTAAAAATCCAATTTTTCTATCATAATTTTTTTGTGATAAAATGATAAAGTTTCTACCGTACAATTTTTCGGCTGTCAATGCAATATATAGCATACAGTAAAAATTGCGTTTCATAACATTTGCTTGAACCTGTCAGAAATTTCTGGATTTGCCTCTGATGGCACAGAAGCTGATCCAAAAACGTAGCTGGCCAAGACAGACGCATGGTCGCCAGATATAACCGCAGGAGATATCTTACGAACGAAGCGAGCCAGAAGCAAAATCGTCTTTTCATAAATTTGTATATATGGGATCACACTGTTTTTCCGTAAAACTTTATATTTCATGTAAAATGCAAAACTATCAGACGTCAAAAATGGGAGTGCCTGGCCCTCCTGCCCCCCTCTTGGCTGCTATAATGTTAGTTTTTTTTATGAAATTTAATAGCAGCAGCTGCTCCGCTTCATAAAATTTTATTTTTTGAACATCGTTTTTGTCAAATGGGAAGTCAAAGCACAAAATTACTGGTCATTGTCCAGATAAACTTGTATTCTGGTTATTTCAATATCGTTGGACGTCTTAAAAGCCTCGACTCAGTAGCAGTACGAAATATTGCTGCGCAAGCGTTGGATTTAACGTCGTTTAAACGGTTATTCTTGCTGTCAAAACAAACATTACACTAAAACAAATTGAGATATAAAATGTTTTGGCTGACAATTTTTTTCAAAATAAAAACAACTGCTGCTACGAAACGCTGTATGAAACAACGAAGGTGAACAGATGTAAAGTTTCAAAGATTTTGAGCACTCGTAATGTCAAATATTACAAAATGTTGTCGCACTTGTTTAGAAATAAGTAGCCGCATTCTTAAATGCGAGTAACACCCACTAGCGGATGGCGACCGCCGCGCCGCCATTATAATTTTTTGCGTTAAAATGGTGAGGTCCCTACCTTACAATTTTTCCCGCCAAAAATGTTTTTTAAAAAAAGATAAGGTCCCTAATTTTTCCCTTAGAAATTTTTTGGTATAAAATGGTAAGGTCTTCTTTACTTTACATTTTTTCCATCGAAAGATTTTTGGTGAAAAACGTGATCAGGTTTCTACCGTACAATTTTTGCGTTTTATAACATTTGCCACCCCGCCCCCCCACGTCAAAAATTCATTGATTCTTCGCTGGTAACACCTATGATCATGAGGGCCCATATTCTCAAATGCATATAGCACTATATCATCTGTTAGCGATAAGTTTTCAAACTGACAAACATCTGCAATTGCAGATGTGAAAATTAATGTACAGAAAAAAACACAAATTAAACGCGAACAATGTGCTCAATTTTGTACCTCAGCGTGTACATGTTCCAAAGTTACAGTACCTCACCAACTATTGATAGATGCTACACACATTTGAGAATACGGGCTCAGTAATAGCAAGAGTGCATGATACCCTTTAACAAGAGTATGCAACTGGGTACATTCTATGTAGAGAAAAATGTACCCAGCGCGCGTTGCATTTTTGGCTTACCCCCCCGTATTTGGGGGGGTCAAAATCTCCATCGATGTTGAAATTCATGTGCTATTGTATATACTAAAATGTGGTCCGATTATATTTTCGGTGTTGGCTGGCGGATACACGTGTAAAATGAACGTAAAATTGACCCCCCCCCAAAATGAGGGGGGTTGGCCAAAAACGCAACGCGTGCCGGTACATTCTTTAATACACAGAATGTACCCAGTTCCACACTCTTGTTAGAGTGATCATCCACTCTTGGTAATAGGTTCTGAAACAAGCGATCAGCGAATGCTACGATTCTGCAATTCAACATACGGTCCATGTTACGTTTAGGGGCGTCCAGGTTTCTGGCGGGCCTATAAAACAGTAGGTTTAGATTCTTGATTACATTTTTTTTTACTTTGGCATAGGCTTAGGCTTTGGCTTAGGAACACATTTTTGTAACGCGTAGGCTTAGTCTTAGGCTTCGACATACGTTTAATCTACAGTTACGCCCCTTAAAGTAACATTGGCCCAACATTCTATCGAGATGAGTTCAGCGCAACGAATATGCTAAATTATGAATCTTCTTAAATTAGCTGGTTCAGAAGTTTGCTTTATCAATCACCCACTGATGACGAAACGATACAAACAAAGACTCATTTTAAATTTGAGCAGAGATTTTTAAATACTCTCAACGACAATTCCATAATACAAATTTTCGTTCACTTCACTAAAATTGAACGGATTGGAATACTGAGACGTAGTCTTGGGGTAAGTCTAGGGCACCAGTGTCTCCACGGAGGGCATTAGGGGGCGTGCTCTCTTAAATTTGGCTGGTGCCCCCTAAATTGACTCATTCTAAAAGTAAACAGTTTCGAGTTGCAATTGTAGGGGATTAGAAGTAAGCAGTACTAACCAACTGTTTTTACTAAGTTGATTAATCAATTCATTGGAATTTACAGTGTACGGATGCTCCTGCTTTAGGTTAAATCATGACTTTGATGGCTGCTGATACTTAACTACGGTGTCGCCTACGGAAGGCTTGATTATTATAGCGGAATAAACTTGGCTAGGAAAGCGAGCGAGAAACCAAACACAATTTAGGCTTTAGATTACGAATATCATAGTGGGTTTTGGTTTGCAATTCATATATATTATTCGACAATATAGGTAAATAATAGAAATAAAATGCTGTAGTGACCCGAATAAGAGGGGGACTGATATTTATTTGGTCTCTCCAGACGGTACCTCCCTTGTTATTCGGTTACGGTCTGTTATTTATTTTTAACCTAGGATCCGCCACCCTTCGTAACTGATATATCCGGTACTAGGAACTATCCGTTGAATTAAACGTTTATTTGTATTGTGTCAATAGCTTGAGCGGTCATGCCAGGTTATACTTAGGAATGTACTTTCAAAATTTAAGTACGCTTTAAAGATTCAAACTCAATTTTATTTGGTCCTCTAGTCATTTATGCACTACAATTAGGAATAACTGACCTTCATTCAGTCTAATTATGATTTACGGACTCTATCCGCTTAAAGACTCTTATTAGGGATACGGACTCCTATTTATTGGAACGCAAAATGGGGACCCCTTCTTATTACCCCACATCCTCTTATTCGGACCACTACATTAGTAACTCAAAAAGCCGGTCTATCCGGAGCCGCGGCCGGTTGGCAGTGGCCTGCCGGCCCGACCACACAGTTCTCGGCCAGTTCCACCTGTGCCTTGGACATTAATCCCCGCAAGTCCTTGAAGGGTGTGGCTCGCAACTGATTTGCAGATACGGTTGCTTTCTTATATCAAAGTATTGTTATTGCCCAGTTTGGTATTTATTGTAAAATTTGACTTATCCTTTATGCTTTGACGAACTCATATCTGCCCGTCGAAGCTGAAAACGTGAGCAAAGATCATTTAGACGTCCGAGAGCAGGGCTCAGAAACGGGTGTAAATGGTAAGATTTTCGCTACTTTTTGAAAAATTTTACCCGTTCGTGGCAATACGTCGCTCCGCAGTATTGCATACAGTCCTAGTTCGCAGGGAATTGTACGCCTGTAAATACGCGTTTCGGACGGCGATTTACGTCGACCGATGGCGTCGGAAGACATTAAAAAATGTTTGGAAAAGGATAGCACCAGCCCTAACTTCCATTTCGCAATAATAAACGAAGCAGTGGTCGTGTAACTCTTATTCGAATATACACCCTAGCTACCAAAAATTCGCGCACAAAGCGCAAATTCTGTACAACTTTATTAATAATAACGAGATACAAATTTTACAAAACGGTAACTTTTTGTACAACAATTAAAGTTTTATTTCATTTATTAATAAGGAGAATGAACATTAAAATGGCAAAATTGACAGAAGAAAGTAGTAGATTTCGCAATTGAAGCTGTAAATTGTTAAAACGCTCACGGTGTCATTATTAAAATGTTTATTATCAGCA
Organism: Enoplolaimus lenunculus; assembly: GCA_030248215.1. Taxonomy (NCBI): domain Eukaryota; kingdom Metazoa; phylum Nematoda; class Enoplea; order Enoplida; family Thoracostomopsidae; genus Enoplolaimus; species Enoplolaimus lenunculus. The sequence goes on from JASANG010000078.1 coordinate 240,969, forward strand.
TTTTTTAATTTGGCTTGCCTGGTGCGTCGCTTCAGATTGTTTTTACAAAATTTTCTGTAAGTTTCTAAGTTTGGGGGACAATCTATAAAATTTCGTAACTCTGATTTAAAAAATTAGCTAATTTTGTGTAACGCTGTCTTTCATCGAAGGTCACTTGAATTGGCTCACGTAAAGATCAGGGGCGGAACGTTTTTCTGTCGGACTGCAATAGAGTAAGCAAAGCCTTAGGCTAATTTTTTGCTTGACTTAGGCTTAGATTTAGGAATAGGCTGATTGTTACGCTTAGGCTTATGCTTAGGCTTAAGCTTAGGAATAGGCTTATAATACTGTTCAGCTCCTGTTATTTACATTGGCGCATGAATTTGATAAATCCACTTTGACGATTAAAATCCAGTGAATCAATTTCCACCGTAACCGAGGTGGAAGGCGTTTACCATCACCACTCAGCTATAAGAGTTTCACGCTCGAGCCCGAGGGGGCTCTGACGACTTGTAGTGATTTAGTACTATGCATACATGGTGCAATTGTTAAACACTATGCGATATATATTATTTAATGTATATACACTGCGCTGAGTTGACCATAGGCAACACTATGTGAGGACGGTTTGTTATTGACCATTATTATTTTTAAATATGCAATGTTGATTAACATTTAGGTCACAAATTAAAATTTTACAAAAAAAGACTTAAAATTGAATAAAACCAAGAGTGCATGATACCCTTTAACAAGAGTATGCAACTGGTTGCATTCTATGTAGAAAAAATGTACCCAGCGCGTGTTGCATTTTTGGCTTACCCCCCTATTTGGGGGGTCAAAATCTCCATCGATGTTGAAATTCATGTGCTAATATATATACTAAAATGTGGTCCGATTATATTTTCGGTGTTGGCTGGCGGATACACGTGTAAAATGAACGTAAAACTGACCCCCCCAAAAAATGAGGGGGGTAGTCCAAAAACGCAACGCGTGCCGGGTACATTCTTTAATACACAGAATGTACCCAGTTGCACACTCTTGTTAGAGTGATCATCCACTCTTGATAAAACTAATTTCGTTTATTAATATGAAAATCAATTAATTTTTAGAAATTCTCTTTTATTTTGGTCCACTTTGTGACTTGTCTTTTTTACGATGTTTTTACTGTTGAAACAGAGACGAGGGGTTTGAGGGGCATTGTTCAGATGTATTTTTCAGTTTACAGTACTGTATTTGTTGAACGTTTTTCAATATGATGGACGTTTATATACGTTTAGGAATGCGAGAACCAGGACGAGTTCCTCGTGTAGTTATTAGCAGAAAAGACGCATAGATCACCGCAGATAACGCAGTAAAACATGACAAAATCCTCCACGAACTGGGTGCTCCATAGTGCTGAACAAGCCAACCGGATATCAAGTTACCAATGCCGACACCTGTAAAATTATATATTTTAATTGCAGGAACCCCCGTTATTTTGGGGGCTGTGCCGAGTTCAAACGGGCTTGTTATAGGCTAGACTTGTAGACTTAACACTTTTTTCACAGGCTTAGGATTAGATTTATGCTTAAAAATATTGTTACACTTTAAATTCCAGTGAATTCATTTAAATTAGGAATGAGTTGAATTACTGAGTCTGAATGAATGCTTTTCAAACTGTACAATTCTTAGTTAAGTCCCCTGGTTGAGTTAATAATAAATTAACTCAATTCAAATCAAAGTGTATTAATGTTTACAAATATTAACTCACACATAAATAATTCACTATAAATTAGTTAAGCGTAAGCCTAAGCCTAAGCAAAAAAATGTAATCTAGAAACTAAACCTACTCTTTAATACACCCACCAGAAACCTGGACGCCCTTTAAAGTAACATGGTGCCAAACCACCAATGGTAATTTTGTCTGAAATTTTGTGTTCAAATTTTTCAATCTTTCACTATTAATGTTGCTCATGGTTCAACGACGAAATTAATTTTAACTTTTATCCGAAACAGAACTTAGCAAAAAGTTTCATACCGAGTCCATCGTAAACTGCACTAAAGAATGCAATCGGCGGCAGTTGCTTGCAATTGCGTTCAATTTTTGCTGCGAAAGCGCCCATATTTGCAATCCAAACGCCAAGTGAAAATCCAATACAAGGTTCAGCCACAAAAATAGGGACCCACCATAACGAAGGGTACACAATCGACCACGCTAATGAGCGAATGGCATACGAGCACAGGACTGCAACGGCACAAAGCTCATGTCCAAGGTACGCAAGCACATTGGACGAAAAATAATAAAACAACGCGGAAGTAACTGCAGTTTGCATTGCAAGCGCACAAATTGCTAATTGTGACGCATTGAAGTGCGTTTTCAAATGCCACACTGATAGCCATACGGCGCTGCCAAAATTTGCACCACAAACAAAACATACAATCACGAATGCTGTCGTACGACGAGACTTAAGTATTGCTTTGACAGACTGGATGACGTCTTTTTGGACAAGAGCAACCGTGAGAAAACCAGCTTTGAGGCGGTTTAAACGCCTTTGATGTTCGAATAGCCGAATTTTGGAGGGTCTCTGGGACGGGAAGGGCGTGGGTCGACTACAATAACACTGGGATTGGAAACATCTTGCAGAGATACTGGACTTTAGTGGGATTATCGAAAACGGTTCTTTATTGATGTTTTGGGTTTCTGAATCTGAGCTAAATTTTTCCTGGTTACACGAACCTGGTGAAGCTAACAAAGCACACACTATTGCTATTGAAACACAACAAGCGTACGTACAAAATGAAGGCATATAATCTGTTGATAATTTTGATGCAGTTGAAACAATTTCCCATGAACTAAAATCACAGAAATATGTTTCGTTCGAAACGTTGCACTGAATATAATTGCTAAAATTGTCAAAATTGCAACTGCAGTTCGACTGAATAATGCACACTCGCGCGGATTTACTTGTGTGCTGAGGATGTTGGCTTAGACTTGTTGCAACAATAATCAACATGGCTGCGCCCATACCGACACTCATCCACATACGTTGTCGGCCGTATAAATGCAACTGGTGCGTTATTTTCAGAACCGCTAAGGTCTGTGCGTCCATTAAAGTATAACTTGGTGATAATCCGAAGCCAATTCCGATAATAATTACGATAAAATATACCCAAAACTGTGATTTACTTAAATTAATTTTGTATTTTGGTCGCCGTGAGTCGTTTGCTTCTTGAAAGTTTTTAATAAACAAATTATGATTTTTCTGGAGCGAATATGAAATTGAAGACGTTCCATTGACCGTTGTTGCTGTTGTTGATGTTGTTGTTGTGGTTGTTGTTGTTGTTGCTTCTGCTACCACTGTTGCTGCCGCTGTTGTTGTTGTTGGTGTTGTTGTTATTGTTGTTCTTGCTGCTGTTGTTGTTGGTGGTGTTGTTTTTGTTGTTGTTGGTGTTGTTGTTTTTTTTGTTGTTGTTGTTGTTGCTTCTGCTACTGCTGTTGCTGCCGCTGTTGTTGTAGTTGTTGTTGTTATTGTTGTTGGTGGTGGTGGTGTTACTGTGGTTGTAGGTATTGTGATGAAATTCTGAGCAATTCGATTGGGAGCGTTACGCGAAACACGAGTGTTTGCTGATATGTTAGCCGAGCTAAACTCAGGACAATATCTAACAATCTCATCAAACTTTCGTGTTTGCAGGTCTGCAAAATATTTGACAGAATTTGAAGATGGCAATTTATTTTCGGAGTTAAATGTCAACGCAAAGTGACAACATAAATCCGAGTAAGAACTCTTAGTTGAACTCACTTGAATTTGTGCAACATCTGTCTCGTTGAATACCAAACTTAAATTGCGATATTTCTTCAAATTGAAACAAAACTGTACAATCTGAACTCGAGTTGAAATATTTGAGTTGGGTTGAACATTAATTGGATGTAGAGCAAGAAGTGATAATATACAAATGAGTCCAGTAGATAAGGTTAAAGTTAAAATTTGTCGGTGTCGACCGGAAATGTTTGCAATATGAGCAATGGCAGGTTTTGTTATCACAGAAACGAAGGGAACGGCACCAAGAATTGTTGTGATGTCCACTGGCGAAAATCCACGTTCTGACAAGATATGAGGCAGAAACGGGGTAATTGAACAGACTCCTGAAATAAAAAAAAAACGTTATTATGACGGCTTTTAACCAAAATAGCTTTTCTAAAAATATTTTCAAAGCAAACAGCGTCGAATAATAATAAATTATCAAACTTTGTGACAAAAACTTTTTTGGCTTAAATAGAGACCTGGGGATTGAAAATTTTAATTTTTGAAAATTCAAATTCAACGGAAAATTATTAGGGATTATAGTGCGAAGCTCAAATATGCAAATAAGTAACTTAAAATATGGCCATTTTCGACAAACGCAAGGTAGCAGGCACTTAATGAATAAGAACCAAGATGTATCCTGAAATTTAATAAATTAAAACACTATACGAACATAACTCGAATATGAGCTTTATATCCCCTTATACACACAAAATATATTCTTATATCTACGAAATATTGCCTGAAATTTAATATAATTGTCTTGATACGGACACCAGACATATATGTCTTGATTTAAACAGTTTTATTTCTTATATTTTTCAGAAATATGGGTCTGACAAGTTTCAGACTTAAAAGTCTCTTTTTTAATTTTTTTGTTTTTTTTTTAAAAAAAAATTTTTAAAAAAAAAAAAAATTTTTAAATTATGTCTGAAATATAAGCCAATTCAAAATTAAATCAACCAAAATCCCAAATTAAAAAAAAAAAAAAAAAAAAAAAAAGATGGAAAGAAAAACAAAACAAAAAAAAAAAAAAAATAAAAAAAAAAAAAAAAAAAAATATAAGACAATCATTTCTTGAAGGAAAGAAACATACGCCTTATAAATTGGCAACAGTAATTTCTTAGACATACCTGCGTAGTAGAACAAATAAAACATTTTATTTGGCAGTAAATTGTGATTAATTTCAGGTTTAAGTTGACGTTTCATTCGCCGCAATGATGTTTTAGCGACCGTGAACATTCTTAGACAATCGTGTTATAAATATTACACATTAAACTGCGCTAAGCTTCAATTCCAAACAAAATTAAAAATTGTAGGCCATTTATTACACTGTTATAACAGTGGATTTTTCAAGTTAGATTTTTTATTTCAAAACATTAAATATCTACAACAATTAATGTTACTTAGGCTTAGGCTTACCAATATGCTTTATACTACTGTTACGATCCTGTTCTATACATTGACCAGAGAGATTTAACTTTAACAGAGGTGATAGCTGGTTAATCTAGTGTTTTAGTAAAAGACAATTCAAGAGTTTGTCGGCCTAATTTTCCAAGCTGTAACTAGTCATAAATAGTGCTTGTTTGGACCAATGTATACAACAGAGCCAAATATAACAGTATATTTAGAATTGAAAAAATCCAATTTTATAAATGTTTCCAAATTTGGAAGTTTTGAATTTTCTAAATTTTCTAAATTTAAAAATTTGAAAATTTCAAAATCACAACTCGCTTCGAAAATAAACATACTCGTTGTCGAAAATGGTTGACATAAGTTATATGTGAAGTGGATGCGCAGAACTTCAAACGAGTACCCATCAGTACTTGAACTTGTCATTGAGAACAAAGAGGTTTGTTGTCAACTATAAGCATGCTCATTTTGTTTGATGAATGGCCTTCAAGCTGTTTTCAATAATCTTGCAGCAGGTGGTATGAGCTCTTGTAACGCGAATAGTTGGCTACAACCTCGATCGTAATCATCATACTCCGGTACAAACTATTTAATTTTAACAATTTTAAAAACTAACAATTGATTAAACGTGCCGCAAACAATTTTTCGGACCATGTAAGGTATCAGGAGCGGAACGATATTCCGTGGAACTGGAATAGAGTAAACTTAGGTTTTAGACTATTTTTTGCGCAAGTTTCGGTATAAGGTCATTCTTACGCTTAGGCTTAGAAATATGCTTATATTACTTGACCGCTTCTGTTCTATACATTGACTCATTTTTCCAACCTGGTTTTCCTGCGCAACACTTCTCTTCTTATACTTTTAAGACTAAACCTGAGCCTCAGCGTAAGGATAAAGTCTAAAACTAGCGATAAACCTTAAGCGTAGTAACCATTCTGAAACCTAATACTCGGCTTTTATTCTCAAGAGAATACTGGACGGCGCTTAAAACTAATTAGTCTGCCATCTTTGCGCAATGCGCAAAAGTTAGCGAAAGCACAAAAATTTCCTTGCAAATTATCTTGTCATAGAACAGTCACGTGTATTTCTCAAGAAATTATTGTAAATAAGTAATACTGGAAAGCTGCGCAAAATACGTATGTGAGCGGTCCAAATTTAATATGTAGAAATATACCGAAATTCGAATACCTCGTTTCATAAATCAAAGATCATTGTTCCGACGCTCAAAATTAAACCAAATATAACAGCATGAATTCTTTATTAGGAAATTTTACAATTTTATTAATATCATTTGAAATCCTTTCGCTAATACCTTTGTAATTTTCATGTGAATATTTCCGAAAAAAGATTAATACTAATTGTAAATTTAAATAATACGTTGAAAATCTGTTCATATTTTCGTTTCAGGAGTATACGTTTTCGCGTTTATGACCTAATATCGATTAAAAGATTGAGTATCGGAAACTGAACATTATTATTTATCTGTATTGGACGACGTAACAGGAGGGCATTAAATTTTAGACACAGTTAGAAGCGTAGACTAAATATTTTATGCAAAAATTTTGCTAAACACAACGAACGATTTTACAGATTTAAGATAATGTTTAAAGTATGGGTCAATGTAAAGAACAGGGGTGGAACAGTATGATTAGCTTATTCGTAAGCCGTAAGCGTAAGAATGAGTTTATTTCTAAGCCTAAGCCAAGCAAAAAATAAGTCTAAAGCTTAAGCTTATTCTATTCTAGTCCCACAGAAAACCGTCAAGCCCCTGATGTTTACATGAGCCAAAATGTGTTTAAAATTTTTAATTTTGGGTCAAGCAAGCTACACAACCGGATCTAGAGAGGGGCGTACGCTCCCCGTCAGAACTTTTCACGCAGATTTTTTGTGAAATAATTATAAGGTTCTAAATTTTTACAGCTCGCATATTTTTTGTGATAAAATGACAAGGTCACTTACCTTTCAATTTTCCCTCTCAGAAAATGATTTTGTGAAAAATCATAAGGTCCCTCCCTCAGCTACAATTTCCTTCCTTAGAAAATTTTTTCAGTGATGAGATCCGTTTCTTCCTTACAATAATTTTTCGCTGCCAATCTCACATATATAGCATACAGTAAAAATTGCGTTTCATAACATTTGCCAGCCCGCCGCTTCCCGTCAGAAATTTCTGCACCAGCCTCTGCAGAACCAGGCCTGTAACTACATGGGAACGAAATACGACAGCTTAGCCGCCATACGGGCGAATTTTGTTCAAACTACATTAGAAAATGCTACGTTAGAAAACTTTTCTTCGCCCCGTCTATTACAAAACTCCGGGTTGCGGGATTAGGCCAAACGCCCAAAATGACTGGTGCATTTTACTAAAAATGTAGAAAAAGCTGAAGTATTTTATGAAAAATGAATGGTTGCGATCAGAAAATATATACTCGCACCAGAATACTAAATATCACAACGAAACAGATTAAAAAAGAATGAAAAAATATGAATGTAATATATAATTGAATAACAATAAACATTCTATAAAGTGTGTCTTATAAGCAGTTATCGCAATACAGCAATTTTTAAGTGAAATATAGCGGAAAATACAAAATGTTTTTGTGTGTTTTTTTCGACAATTTGAGTAATAAAAATATGTTGAGAATTGAATTGTGACGCGAACTTTATGGTACAGATATTTTGCCTGTCTTAATATTTAAACTTAAAGCACGAAAGTTTACACAGAGCACAAATCAAAATATTCACTGCTAGATTGATATCAAAAATAAAACAAGGCCGGAGTAGCCATCCCAGGGACTCTATCCCAGCAAGATTTTAAAATTAAAAATTCACAACGTAAAAAATTTGTTCATCTCAAGGGGCCTCCAACATGGAAATTTGGAGCCCTCATCGCAACCTGCTCCGGCACCGCATCATACTTCTTAGCCTGAAAAGAGTGCTTAAATACAACGAGATTTATCAAATGTTTAATTGGGAGTTTGACATTATTGATGTTTCACGTTTTGTCTCATGTTGATTCGATAACAACTTTACTGGCATACAGGGCCGATTACAGCTAAATATAAAATTCACATAAAGTATATGCTGGTTTTATATCGTTCGAAACCAACATTTAATGTTATAACTGAGGCAGCAGGGTCACGTTTTGTCACACGTTGTGCTTTTAAGCATTTTACAGCGTTATCAGGTAATTTTAAAGTTGTTCTGATGCTATATAAAAAGAAAAATGTTTGATAGTTGTCAGCTCAACTAGCCCAGGCCGTGGTTAGGCTATCACTCGTCTTAGCCTGTAAAATATGGTTCACCCTGGAAGGTTTCAACCACTATGCAATAGCTTATCTAAGGTTGCACATACGTGGAACCGCAATATGGCGAAGAAAACTCGCGAGCGAAACGACCAAGAAGCCAAACAAGCGTGAATAACGCAATGTTTATCTTAAACTCGCCGAAGACAAAAATTTTCAAATCGCAAGGCGGACGGGGATTTGTCCGGAACCCTCATCCCCGCAAATGTTTTCCCACAATTTTTTTCCAGTGGGTAATACCAAGACTGGATGATAACTCTAACAAGAGTGTGCAACTGGGTACATTCTGTGTATTAAAGAATGTACTGGCACGCGTTGCGTTTTTGGCCAACCCCCCTCATTTTGGGGGGGGGGGTCAATTTTACGTTCATTTTACACGTGTTTCCGCCAGCCAACACCGAAAATATAATCGGACCACATTTTAGTATATACAATAGCACATGAATTTCAACATCGATGGAGATTTTGACCCCCCAAATACGGGGGGGTAAGCCAAAAATGCAACGTGCGCTGGGTACATTTTTTCTACATAGAATGTAACCAGTTGCATACTCTTGTTAAAGGGTATCATGCACTCTTGTTTATACGGACGGTACCCGAGGCACTGCTGATAGCATATTTTTTTGCATTATTTTAGCTGATATAAAAATTGTAAGACATAATTTTTCAAAGTAAGGCTGGCGCTATACTTGTCGTAAGTCACCGTCTGTCACTGTACGGTATCATACATGTGTAATTTGCATACGATACCGCACGGTAAAACGGACGGCGTCGGACGTCATCAAAAGTATTGCGTAAGCCTAAATTGTGTTGCAATATTCTTGTCTAATTTTGCTTTTAAACATGCGGCTGTCCGCAGTTTCAGCCAACCACGTGCGGAAGGAGTATAAGCGCTAAAATTTACGCTAATTCAGCCGACAATTTAACCGATTCCACGTTGCATTTGTTGTACATAATATGGGTTGGACATAAACCCAAAGCCCGGCAAAACTATTTACGCAACAAATTTGCCAGCGAGTTAAAAGCAAACAAATATAAACAAATTGATAATAAAACAAACTTGAAATTGGAATACAAGAAACCTAAAAGTGATTTAGGCAAACTAATCTACGAGCCAGATTTGATATTTACCAGTTTAACGATAGGAAACGTTCGTTAAGAGAAGGGTAAACAGCTAATGTAAATGTTGGCGCATGTAGCGATTAGGGGCGAAACGTTTTTCTGTGGGACTACAATGCAGTAAGCCAAGCTTTAGACTATTTTTGGCTAGACCAAGGTTTAGGCTAGGTATAAGCTCATTCTTACGGTTAAGCTTAGGCTTAGGCTTACGAATATGCTTATACTTTTGTTACCGGTATTGTTCAATAATTGGCCAAAATATTTATTATAAGTAATATATTTGGAATAATTGCATGAGCTGGTAAAATTAACATTTCAAATTTAGGCATGTTTTTATGCAATACTGTTTGAGTTTCCACGTTGCTTAGGAGTCTTAGGTTTATGTATGCTTATTAACATTTCAAATTTAGGCATGTTTTTATGCAATACTGTTTGAGTTTCCACGTTGCTTAGGAGTCTTAGGTTTATGTATGCTTATTAACATTTCAAATTTAGGCATGTTTTTATGCAATACTGTTTTAGTTTCCACGTTTCTTAGGAGTCTTAGGTTTATGTATGCATATCCAAATTTTAAGGATGTTTTTAAATTATGCCTACTGTAGGAAATGTCTTTATATCCGTATAACGTGGTCACTCGTTAGTTAAACTCGAATGACAAAAAGTTATAAAATTAAGGCCCCCAGTGCACCTTACGATTGTGCGGCACTGCTGGATTTTTTAAAGGTAATGCAACTTCCCAGCACACTGAAGCCAAAAAACTTCTTTAGCCAGCATACTGAAACAGTTTGGCTTCAGTGTGCAACGCACGGAACCTTTTAGGCTTGAGTGTTCATCACAACACCCCCCAAAAAAGTTACCTGGTGTACGCATGATATTGTGCACCCAAAATAGTATTTCTGACATTTAAGAAAAAATTTCTTACATTTAAGAAATATAATTAGCAAGGTGCACTTGAAAAGCATTTCAGTTATAACAACAGAAAAGATTTCAGAAAAGTTCTGAAATAAAGTCTAAAAATATACGTTATCCAGTTATTTTTCGAAAAATTGTCTTAAATATCAGGAAAACTTTCCAGATTTGCCACAGAAAATACTTTTCTGAACAAATTCAGAAATAATTTTTTCTGTGTGGACGTTGCATAAGGTACTGATTTTATAACTGCAACTTTTGCATTCTTTAGCCTCCGAAAAAGAAAATCGGACTAAACTTCCTTTTGAGGCATGTGGTTCATTATTGCGAATGTTGCATAAATTTCTAGCCTATGATATCTTGGTTTTTGCTAGGACGAGACAAACTTCTGCTTTTGTGGATACCAAAAGTGGTGCAGAAGTTAGTGCAACTAAAATGCGAAAAATGTGCCAAATTTTGAACCTACCTCTTTATTGACTAATTTACCTGTTACAAGACCTATAACCAATTGATAAAAGGTGGCGTTAACGCGTTTGAGAATATAGACCCAGAACACAAAAGGTAAAAGCATAAATTCAACTGTGCGAGCTAAAATATTACTCGGAGCAGTTTGAAAATGCAAATATTTGTCTCACATCACGCTATCGCTTTGCGTAATATAATATTGTGTTCACGTATAATTTTAACTTTAATTCAATTTCAACTTGGATTCAAATTTTGAACGAGGAAATAAATTTAGAAAATATTTGTCTTCAACAAAATTTGACCGTGACATAGCAACATTTAATATTCTGTTCTGATTTTGACAATACGAGTATTTTAACGGGGGGGGGGGGTGGGTGGTGCAGAGAAAAAGCTTAACGGCGAGGGGATACAAGAAAAGAGTAACCTCATGTACGAAGCCGATCAACGCTTACAATTGCAATTCAAGATTGTTTACTATTAAACCGAGTCTATTTGGGGGGGCACAATCCAAATTTTTTGGGGGGGAGGCACGGCAACCGAATGCCGTCCGGTCTTTTTGAATATATGCCCTGTTTCCAAAACGTCACATATTGGATAACTTTTCGTCGAAACCAAAACAAAACGAAAGGGCAACGTCAGTTAAATCGAGATTTATGCCCCATTTTCGAGATGTAATAATTAACTCTGGGATCAAGGGACCTTGTGACACAAAATAGTTTGAGGTTTGCGCGTTTTAATTAGACAATGGCCGCCAGCTGGTACGTTTTGACCAGTTGAAATCTTTCAGAAATGGATCTGCTCATTTGAGACTGAGTGCGTCCTAGTTCCTGTCACAGAATGGTGTCAGGGTTTGTGTTCATCAAAGTCTTTAGTCTCAAATATGAAACAATTGCGGTTTGGAAATGAAATTCAATTTTGAATATATGCTATCAAGGTATAGACAGATAGTAAAAATAATGTGAGTGAATAGCGACTAAAATAACGGTAACATAAACCATAAACAAAAAACGAATATTTAAAGCCAAATTTCATATATATATATAATATATATTTTTATTTACTTATTTATTTATACATCTTAAATACTGAAATATGCAATATATTTAACCGGTTAAAAGAACCAAAGCTTTCAAAATTCTATTACATTATGAATAGATTCAGCAAACCTTAGGGAATCTAAATGTAGTTGACGCTAAAGTCGATGATGTGAGTTTCCGACAAAACTATGGAATTTACATCACGAGAGATAAAGTGTAACAACAAAATGCCTTGAGTACCATTTTTCAGAGTATACACATTGGTGTCAAGTTCACTTTGAAATCACATCAAATAGAATAACAGTAAAAAATCTTAAAACTCAAATTTAACCATAAGAGTCTGTCATATTCCCGACAAGCAACAGCGGGTGACAGTAAATTACACAGGACTTAATGTTTCTAGACGGACGTCATTGCACCGCGAACACGTATACGTGACACTGGCTTTTGTAGTTTTAAAGTCGAGAAAATTTGAAACAAAACAAAAATAAATACGAAATATAATGAAAAAATTAAAAGTGGATTTAGGAAAATTTGGCATTTTACAACGAATTGTTCGTATCCAAAACGCAAGTTTCAACTGTGAGTCAAAATTGAATTTAAGTCATAGCGAGTGTCTTTCCCAAAACAGGTTTAGATTTTGGTTTCAAAAACCGTTTGTGCCAAATGTTCTGTCAACGTTTTCGAGTGTGTATTTGAGTATTTTTTACAACATCCTTGTGGCCCCGCAATCCATCAAGACAGACGCTTATGCACGCCAAATTTCGATTCTTGTAGACTTTCCTTCACGTTTATGTTCAAGCTTTTATCGGCGTATTTTTAGGCTTTTAGGCTTAGGTTTAAGAAAACGTCACCGTGCCTTGTATAGAACAGGACCGAATTGTTTCCAGGAGGGCTGTAATAAAGTCAGTATAAGCTTTAGACTAACTTTTTTTGCTTAGGTTTAGGCTTAAGCTTCGGCTTAGGAATAGGCTCATCCTTACGCTTAGGCTAGGCTTAGGCTTATGCTTAAACTTACCAATATGTTTATACTACTGTACCGGCCCTGTTCTATGCATTGACCAACTCACCTATGCCTACGACTATCGCAAAGTGATCTGCCTGTACATGGCTTACAATTAAATGTGGGGAAATCGGTACAAGAGCCTAAATTTCTTGATTTCAGCCATTAAACTCGCCAGTGTAAGGAAGTATGAATTTCTCACGTTTCAATAAATCTAATTTAAAAGCTTAAATTAGACAAATATAAACTAAAATTGGTATAAATTTGCATAGTTATAGTAGTCACAGTATACGACGGTCACAAATATAAACCTGCGATTTAAGGCGTTTCAATAGGCTGACTGGGTTTTGGCGTAATCGTCTGGACAAACATTTCAAAATCGATTTTATGTTTGTCTGGTTTGACTAGATTTATTAATCAGCATTTAGAGCTTTAACAGGCTGGGACGTACCAAGAGACGGGCTACAGGGGCAGCTGCCTTATCAACCGCGTAAATAAGGACTTTACTACAGGTATTACCTTGTTGAATAATTGTTAGTATTTTGCTAATTTTGCATTGAAAAACAGGATTTATAATTTTGCACATACCATTTTTCAATAATGCAAATTTCTCGGTACACCATGGTGTACACTGTAAAATTCTGGGAGTTGATTTTAACTCAGAATGAGTTGAATCACTCAGTCTGAGTTAGGACAATCAGAACTCAGAGTTTCGAGTTGATTCAATTCATTATGAGTTAATGAATAAATCCACTCAGAGACAGCTCAACTCAGAATGAGAATCAACTCAATTCCGGAGTGAGTTAATGTTTACTGATATTAATTCAGAAATAGCTAACTCGCTAGCTGAATTGATCAATCAACATATTGAAATTTACAGTGTACAGGGCAAGTAGTAACACAATGAAACTAGTGTTAAAATCCCATCCGCGTTTAACTGTTTACTGGCTTACATGTATGTTCAAAAATTAACAACTGCAAAAACTCTTATTTAAATTAAAAATCAGCGATTTCAAAAATTCGAAAATTGTTAAGGGTTCGTCGGAACTCAAAGCTCGAAAGATGTTGAGGTTGTGTGAATTTTCTTATGCCAAAGGTGCTTATTCAGACTTCTACGGTATAGGTGCCTGCTCTGTTTATTACGCCATGATTTGACGATGTCCTCCTGTTTACAAGAGTATGCAAATTTTACGTTACACTGTAAATAGCAATGAGTTGATTAATTAATTCAGTGAGAGAGTTAGTTATTTCTGGATATTTGCGAGTTAATAACAGTAAACATTAACGCACACTGAGTTGATTTCATTCCGGATAACTTGATTAATTAACTCAAAAATATTTTCTTCAAACAATTCAGAATTCAGGGTTTGAACGTCCTAGTTCAGACTTCAAGAAAATCGGAGCGCATTTAACTCATTGTGAGGTAATAACAGCTCACTGGAATTTACAGTGCAATCTTGTGTTGTACCAAATGTACCTGCGCACGATGCGGGTTAGCAGATTTTTCAGCTCTTACGCACTGTAAAATCCCAGTGAGCTGATTTTAACTCAGTATGAGTAAAATCACTCAGTCTGAGTTAGGACTTTCAGAACTCAGAATTCTGAGTCTATAAAACTCACTCTGACTTAATTTTTCAACTTACGCGTAATCAACTGAACTCAGAATAAGGATCAACTCAATTTTAGAGTGAGTTAATGTTTACACTTATTAACTCAGGAATAACGAAACTCTCTAACTGAGTTGATTATTCAACTCATTCAAATGTCTGACAGTGCTTAGTTTCCACTTCGCCTGTAAGTGTGTTGTTGGAAGACAACTGTTTTTCAGAAACGATGCATTGTCCGTAAATATTGCACATATTAACATATAGTATCAACGTCGAAAAATGTTCGCTGTAATTTCCAGTGAGTTGAATTAAACTCAGAATAAGTAGAATTACTCAGTATGAGTCAAAACTATCAGAAGTCAGAATTCTGATTCTATAAAACTCACTCCAACTTAATTATTCGAATCACATTGAATTAAGTCAACTCTTGTGATAATCAACAGAACAACGCGGGTGTATTTAGTTATTAGAATCGTACGCTTAACTACGTGCTGAACTGAGAAACGTTTTAGTTTCCAACAAATGAAACAATCAGATGCCCCAAAACATGAACCAATCAGATGCCGTTGCTACGGCTTCCGCTCACCATAGCAATTGGTGCACTGTAAATTGCAATGAGTTGAATAATCAACTCAGCTAGCGAGTTAGTTGTTTTCTGAGTTAATAACAGTAAGCATTAATACACAGTGAGTTGAATTGAAATTCAATCTCAACTGATTCGATTTCTCGTGAATTGATCAATTAACTCAAATTTAAGTAGAATCAACTTATAATTCTGAGTTCTGGTAGTTCTAACTCACAGACTGAGTGATTCAATTCATTTTGAGTTAAAATCAACTCACTCGATTTTATAGTGAGCTGTGTCAGTCATATTGACGATATGGCTAAATTAGTACCGTTGTTACGACGTATATGCTGTAAGATTGCCGCTCCCGAGACAAAAAGTTCTGAAGAACAGATTTTTACTTCATATATATTTATTATGTTTAGATTAACATATACAATTTACTTATGCTTAAATATTACTTCACTGTAAATTTCAGTGAGTTGATTTTATCTCAGAATGAGTTGAATCACTCAGTCTGAGTTAGGACTATCAGAACTCAGAATATTGAGTAAATTCAATTCGTCCTGAGTCAATTAGTCAACTCACCCAGAGTCCACTCAACTCAGACTGAGAATCAACTCAACTCAGAGTGAGTTAATGTTTATTGATATTAATTCAGAAATAACCAACTCGCTAGTTGAATTGATTGGTAAACTCATTGGAATTTACAGTGTTAACATGTAATGTGGGGTTTACATTATAACTGCAGCAGCCCGGAACACGTTTTCTATGTTGATTCGACGTCAACAAAAAATATTGTGATCTGGAAATCGATAATGTAGACACGATGTGAATGTCAGATGACATTTACTTACAAATCCCTGCTTTTCAGTAATCATCGTATACAAACAGCCATATGTCACATGATACCATGAGTCATTTATGCGAATTTAATATATTCCGAAATTCTACCGAATTTCACATGATATAATGCAGGACAATCAAGTTTGTGCGCACTAATGATACAATGAAAAACGAGATAATGTAGCTTGGGAGTAATTTGGAATACTGCATTAGCTTTTTTTCTGTTTCTGGCGGAAAAGATGCTTAAATATATTCTTGGGTACAAATAATTCAAATTTTAATTTTTAGTATCATATGATATTCTACGGAACATTGAGGCTAGTTTACCTCAAACTTGCAGCAGTAGAAGCAATGAATACCACATCAGAATAACAGACAATTCAAATTTTTTGAATTTGATAGCGAATCAACGTGCAGACAAAATGTTACCCGCTATTGTATTAGGGACAAAACCTGTTCCATGCTGTTCTAGTGATAGCGTGAACCCCGCTTAAATTGTACGTAATTCAGACTTCTCATTCTACATTAGTCAATAAATTTGGCCATTATACTTCGAGAGGTAAGCCATTTTCCACGACTATATATAGAAAAATTTTTAGCTTAAGGCAATTTTTTGCATAGACTTATGCTAAGCTTAGTTATAACTTTACACTTATGTGAGGGTTACGCCTAGGCTTAGGAATATGCTTACTGTAATACGCTCCTCAAAGAAACATTTGTCAAAAATTTTCGCATTCTATAGTGTTAAAACTACAGTATGGCCCGTCATCGAAAGCACTTCTGAGTACAAATCGAATACATGGACACTGTCTACGACTAATTTGTAAGAATAAGCTTACACCTAAAGCCTAAACCTAAGCCTAAGCAATAAAATTACTATAAAGCTTATGTTTACTCAATTTCAGTGCCACGTAATTAAGTTCGGCTCCTGATCTGTTCATGGGAAGACACTTTTGAGACTGTTACACCAAAGTATCAAACGGCTTTATTCATAATGTTTTTTGCGGTAACTTGGGCAAATTTTATTGAAGTAATGATTGATTGATGAGCGATTTCAAACTGTGAACTTATAATTAAACTAAAAATTGCACTTGGAATTGTTATTACGTTTGTTTTTCAACACCGCCCGCTGGATTTTTATTAATACAAAATCTCAAATTTGTGTTGATATTAGCATTCTACCCCGCAGATTAATCGGAAAGTTTTTACTCGCAGAATTACTTAAAGTCTAGTTGAAATCTGTCGCTGTCATTTTGAATTTAGGAAATATTTTTAAATTTGTAAAATTAAATTTTTTCAACAATAATTCACCAGAAAAATTTATTCATAAAGTCCACAACGCCAAGAAGATGTCGCCGAATTGTTTAACGCTTTTGAACATTTGTTCAAATTTCTTAAATTCACATATTATAAATTGAAATTTCACAAAAAATGTCCAGAGTTTAAGACAACTTTTGATTTAAATGTTCATTTTCGCAAAAAATATTTCAAACTTCACACGAGACAAATGATTTTATTCTGTTCTCATTGTTTTTTTACGTCATGGGTGATTTTGTAACTTTTTATGCGTTGTTTTTCTGCTTGTTTAACTATTTGACTATTATTGTCTTTACCATTATTTTTTCTTATTATTTATATAATTATGTTTTGTTATCATTATTACAGTAGTATTTACTAGATTCGCAATGTTTCTTTTCAAACTCAATGCTGTACAGACAGCCCAGTTTAAATAAAGTCACCGGCCGCTTCTTAATACCTTGGTCTGTATTCTCAAATGTGTGTAGCAGCTAACGCCAGCAAGTGACAGGTCCTGCAACGTTTGGTGCTATTCGCAAAATTTGTCAAAGATTTTTGTATTGGAACTACCCTGTTATAGTGCGGACAGCAACTATTATTACTAAGCTGGCTATTAGTGCTACACACATTTACGAATATGGTCAATGATATAAAAATATAATTTTTTGTCGTAATTAAATTGCATACTAAAGGCTGCGCTATACTTTTGTTGACATTCGGAGCAGTCCGTCACACCTGTACGGCACCGTTCATGCCCGTGTGTCACCCGTACGGCGCCGTCCGTCACCCGTACGGCACCGTCCGTCACCCGTACGGCGCCGTCCATCACCGTCCGTCACTATACGGTATCATTTGTGTGTCATTTGCGTACAACTCACGGTGACGGGTCACACACGGCACCGTACGGTTGACGCACGGTGACGGACGGCGCCGTATGGTGAGCATAGCCGGCACTCTAACTTGTAATACTGTCGTGTGCTTTTTTATGCCATTGCTGAAACTCTGAAGTAATTCCAAAGTGGGAGTGTGTCCCAAAGCCTGGATAACGCTGATTGACCGTTTATTTGCACACGAAACTGGTTGTATTGCTTTCAAGACTAAGGTGGCTAATATTGTTTCTGCCGTGTATAAAAGAATTATGGGCGTAACATAAATATAAGCATATTCCTAAGCGTAAGCCTAAACCAAAGCCTAAGACTCGACGTAAAGATAAGCCTACAACTAAGCGTAGGCATCTAAGCCTAAGATAAGAAATTAGTTACAAGCTTAAGCTTACTTTATTGAAGTGTTGCGGAAAAACGGTACGCCCTCAAAGTGAAATTAGCTCAGTTTCTATATGTGTTTCCTGCAACAGGTATATTCCATAACAATTTTTTGCTCGACCCGAAATACCGGTAAAGATAGCTGCAGGTATGCCCGCGTCTAAAATTAGTTACCCGGTTCACCTGTAATGGTTCGGTTTGAAGACATTGGAAAATCTAAGAATAATTAAATTTGACAACCAAAATTCTAATAAATAAAACAACGTATGTTTGACAAAAATGTTTGATTCCTTGATAAAAATAATAGACTGCAGGAGTGTTTTATTTGCAGTTTTTTGAGCAACAAACTGTTTCGTAATAAAATTACGGCCTAGTCGAACCTGATTTCCTATTAGACTATTGCTCGAGGCTAATTTTTGCGTACTCTCAGGTTTAGGCTTAGGAATATGCTTATACTACTGTTCCGTCACTAAAAGTAACATTGGCTCAAATCAATTTAGACAAATTTCTGATATTTGTTAGCGTTTGTGACATAAAATCTACTCAATTGGCACAGTGCAACCGTTTTTGAAATCAGCAAAGCTTTGCTTAGAAGTTTAATAAACAATGTACACCAAAATTTCGCGTGAAACATTAGATACAGTTAATAATGCCGTCGGCCAATGTAAAAAAACGGGCGGAACAGTAGTATAAGCATATTGCTAGACGAAAAGCAAAGCCTATAGGCCACACAAAAAAGTATTTCTGAATTTATTCAGAAAAATATTTTCTGAGGCGTATCTGAAAAGTTTTCTGATATTTAAGACAATTTTTCTGAAAATATCTGAAAAACGTTTATTTTCACACTTTGTTTTAAAACTTTTTTGAAATTTTTTCTGTTATAACTGAAATACTTTTCGAGCGCACCTTGCCAATCATATTTCTTAAAGATAAGAAATAATATTCTTAAATATCAAAAATATTATTTTGAGTGTAAACCTAAGCTTAAGAATGAGTATATTCCTAAGCCTAATCCTAAGCCTAAGTCAAGCAAAAAAATTAATCTAAAGCTTAAGCTTACTCTATTTCGGTCCCAAAGAAAAACGTTCCGCCCGTAATCTTTTAATACCTGAGCCATGTCCTCAATAGCAGTATTTTACACGACATCTACAAAAATAGGAACCAAACTAGTGTAATATTTGCCACTGTTGTATAAAATCACAGTTGAACGTCTACGAATTTGTTGTTTTTTTACCCAGCGCCTTTAAAGTTACGCGTCCTGTTTGGTTGAAACTGTTCAATTTAAATCAGGTAATTTTTTACTCAAACCCAACTAGTAGAAATAGGTTTTTTCAGGTAACATTTCAGACTAATTAATATAGACACGTTTCACGAAAACAAGTCTGCATAAAAATCCAGTCCAAATCGCGTCTGAATTTTTAGTCAAACTATATTTGATGCTATAAAAAATTTAAAATCAAAACTTAAAATTTACACATAAATAATAGCTGAAAAACTGAGAATATTTTATATTAAAAATAATTAATACTTAAATCTATAAATATATTAATAAAACTATATTTCACACTAATATATTTTATAAACTGGTAATGTGCGCGTCGGCAAAATGTTTTTAACTCATAATGGCGGCGCCGGCCGCATGTTTTGAAATGTTTCAGTGAAATCAACGGGAAAAAGTGTTTTTCTGTTAAATTTTGTTTTAAAATTTGCGTCATTCGAGATGTATACAAATATGAAGTGTCAATAAAAAATTTCATACTATATTGCCCACACTTTCATGCATTTTGTATATGAACAGTACATACATACATACATACATATATATCTTTGTATATATGTACAATATTTTAACAGAATGTCTAAAACGAAATTTCAACCATTGTCAGCCGTGCGTTTATGACAGCGGAGTCTAAAACGTAACCAAGAGAGAATAATCTAACAGATTTGGCAAAATTATCATACACATAAATGCATACGTATATTCATGCAAAAAAATTGCAAATAAATTGCATTAAAAACAATTGCAAACATCCTTTGATGCAATATTATGCAAGATATGCACTGATGAAGTTGCCCTATTTGACCTGCGAAACGCTAAGGTGTTGTGTGCGTCTATTAATGCTGACAGTGCACACAGAAAACTGTTACTGATTTTAGTAATGTTTTATTGTTACTGTTGTTTCATTATTATTGTTGTTGTTTTTGTTATTATTGTTATTGTTTTTATTATTATTATTGTTATTTATTTTTATTATTATTGTTGTTGTTGTTTGTCGTTGTTGTTTTGTTTTTTCTTAAAAACAATAGAAAAACGTTTCAAATTTGTTACACCAATTAATTGTTATAAATTCATAAACAATAGTTTTATACGTAACTGGCAACATAGTGGTGAAATAAACTTATATTTCCCATAATACTCTCATTAGGCCTTTATACTCGCATCTACTCTTATATTCAAGTAAATCAAATATGAAAGCTTTGGCAATTAGTTTCGGGAAATTTTCTCTCAAAAGTTGTTCGAATGTGTATATTAATTGTTTATGACCTACGCAGTAAATATAGAGCTGGTGGACTAGTTTCTATGTGTTTTTTTATACAAAATACTCGAACAAAAATAGGTTTTTGGTTCAAGGCTAAACACGAAGTATTAAGAGGATACGCAGGTGCTGTTGGCACGCGGCCGTCCTATTTGTAAATTTAAGGATTTCGGAATTTTTCTGGGTCATGTTATTCGGGCGTTTGTATACTTTCATGCATATTTAACGTTAAAGCTAATAGGGGTAGGTACACCCTGTATTGCGTACAATGAATATTATAACCAGCATAAGACCGAATGCTAAAAATTACCAATTACATTCTGACCGGATAACCGCTGATTACGAAAATTATTACATAAATAACATTTCGGCTAATTGATTGGCCGAAATTGGAACTGATCCGCCGAGCGTTTACCCGGCATGCCGATTGGCCAGTCCATACGTTTCTAAGCAGACATATTGCGCTTGTAACCTTATTACTTGAGAGCTTTTGGGCGGCCTGCAGCACCATCGGAACGCTGGATAGGTACGGATTTCGTACAAACACATCGTTTTAATATCTTGACAATTTTTAACTTAGATCTGATAAGTCATGCGAGTATTTGTTAGCATCTAGTATCCGCTGTAGAAATGTTGGAAACTGCTAGCACCAAAATTAAAACTAGCAAAGTTTCTTCAGTTTTTTAAAACCCAGATTAAAACACTGAAATATACTTAATATTAGAAACGTTAAGAACAAGGCATATAGGATTTTTGGCCAATGTTACTTTAAGGGGCGTAACTGTAGATTAAACGCATTCCTAAGCCTAAGCCGAAGCCTAAGCGTTGCAAAAATGTGTTCCTAAGCCTAAGCCTAAGCTTAAGCCTGAGCCTAAGCAAAAAATGTAATATAGAATCTAAAACTACTCTTTTATGGGGCCACCAGAAACCTGGACGCCCCTTAAAGTAAGATGGGCCGGATTTTTTTATAGCAACCGGACTTCACGCGTTATAAATGCTACTTTTATAAAGTTTCAAACCTATGATACTCTCAATTTTTTGTTTAGTTCCAGGTAAGGATAGAGCTGTGCTTTTGATGACTTTCGGCGCTGTTGCGTCTAATTTTGGAAAAAACAAAACAAACATTGCCACTGGTTTGATTAGCATTACAATATTTCAGGTCGAAAATTTCATAATTATACATAATATAATCCATCTTCGAATAGAATATATCAAACGCGCATAAAAAAAACTTGCAGCTTGCAATTAGTTAGCTACCGCATTTTCGCGGAATCAGCTTGATAAAAATATTTATTCAGTCAAATTTGCGTTGAAAATTATTATTCATCATGAGCTCAGAAGATCCACGTGTTAAAGCGTATCGATATGTGACGCTGTCGGCGGTTACGTTCAGCGTTGTTGCCGTAGTTACAATCTGTGTTACCCTTCCAATGGTTGGCAATTATATTAAGCATGTTCGGTCACAAATGCGATCTGAAATGCATACCTGTGCTGGCTCAATCCGCGAAGTTATCTCTGATGTTGGAATGCTGAAACAAATTGACGTTCCAAGTGAGCTATTTTTTTGCTTCCCGTTTTAATATTTTCGAAAAGTTCAAATAATTCTTTCAATGACAAAAACTTTGTCGACGGCTTTTTTCAAACTAAACATATTGTGATATATTCCATATAATTAATGCTAGAACGCCGAACATACGCAATTTGCGCACAGTACCAGCTAGCTGTCATTAAAATTCAAGCTTACACAGTATGCACACACAGTAAATCCCAGTGAGTTGATTTTAACTCAGAATGAGTTGAATCACTCAGTCTGAGTTAGGACTTTCAAAACTCAGAATTCTGAGTCAACATCTGAGTTAGGACTTTCAAAACTCAGAATTCTGAGTCAACAAAACTTACGCTGACCTAAATTATTCAACTTTTCCCGGAATAAACGGAACTCACAGTGAGAAACAGCTCAACTCAGAGTGAGTTAATGTTAACTGTATTAACTCGTGCAAATTAATCAGTCTAATGGTTTCGAGCATATATAAGCCACCGCGAAAGCAATTGTACACAAAGTCTAAGAGTCGTATTTTCAGCTGTGTATAGCACCTGTTAAAAGAGAAATCCAATATTCGCTGTAACATATACACTGTAAATTTCAGTGAGTTGATTTTAACTCAGAATGAGTTCAATCACTCAGCGTGAGTTAGAACTGTCAGAACTCAGAATTTTGAGTTTATTCAAATCATTCTGAGTTTATTAATCAACTCACCCAGAGTCAACGCAACTCAGACTGAGAATCAGCTGAACTCAGAGTGAGCTAACGTTTATTGATTTTGATTCAGATATAACTAACTCGCTAGCTAAATTGATTAATCAACTCATTGCAATTTACAGTGTATACGGTTTTGAAAACGGGATGAATTTCAAAGTTGCCAATTTATCAGCTCAACTGCATGTAGCAGTTTATAGCTGGTCAAAGTGGTTGCAATATTTAGAACGCTAGCTAGTTTTTAAAGTAACGCTGAGTCGCATACATTTGTTTCTACACTGTAAATTTCAATGAATTGGTTAATCAACTCAGCAAGAGAGTTTGTTAGGTCGCATAACGACGTAGAGAGAGAATTATGGTTCGCATTCCGTACCTTTATGATTTTCCTCAAGTGTTGTTAGGAACAATTTCAGTTGGTGACACACGAAATACTCTTTACAACTTTTATAGAACACAACTTTCTTTCCGAAATCTTGGATATCTGCCGTCAAAACATAACTGCATTATTACTCTTTATTTTAGGGCACAATTGATTATTCTATAAGTAATTGAAATTTTGTATATCTATATAATTAAAGCTAGAACGCACCACAAAATAATGTGCGAAATTTGTTCAAAATCTTTTCAAATGCAATCGCCATTTCTTTTTCATTAAAATTTTAGAAAACTCACTAAATATTTGCATTTCTCAATTGTGTTGATAGAGTGTAATATATTTAAACCTTTTGTTGTTTACATCAACATGCGTTTTTATTTGCGTAAATTTTGATCACGATTCGTTTCCGTTATTATTACAATCTGTTTATACCCTGCCAAACGGAGTTAGAATTTAATGAGGCTACGTGTTTTAGCGTTACAAAATTTCAATCCTTTTTAAGGTTTAAACACAGATTTTGGTCCAAATTGAAACAAATTGTGTGATTACTTTATTTAGCAAAAAAGATATCTTAGCTGTTTGCAGATTTAGTCGAAATTTTTTAAAATATATATCTACCATGTAAATTTACGCATGGTCAAACCAAAGCTAAAGACAAAAAAGCGCCCGAGATCAAAAAAGGGAGGGTATTTCAGAAATGACCCGAGCGGAAGTTTACGTTGAAGTCAGTTGTGTAGTTTTGGACAACGTCGGAAGGCAATGAAATTGTCAAAAACTACAGCGCCATATTA
Source organism: Enoplolaimus lenunculus (assembly GCA_030248215.1). Lineage (NCBI taxonomy): Eukaryota > Metazoa > Nematoda > Enoplea > Enoplida > Thoracostomopsidae > Enoplolaimus > Enoplolaimus lenunculus. The sequence continues at coordinate 265,515 of JASANG010000078.1, forward strand.
TCCCTGCAAAATCAGCCATTGTGTTCAATACTACTGAGTAGAAAGTAGAATTTTATCCTAAATTAATAGAAAAGCATTTAAAATGTGCAATTTTTTAGCGAACCGAACAAGACGACAGTACGGCTCATATCCAGTCGTCAATCCTGCGGTGGCGTGCGGCCAGTGCTGTCTGCCTGGCCCGCCAGGTCCTGACGGTCCTCAAGGACGACCCGGCCGTCCAGGTATGCCTGGACCGCCAGGCAAACCCGGAAAACCTGGCAAATCTCCGATCGCACCATGCGATATGATCCCGCCGCCGCCGTGTCAAGAATGTCCAGTCGGTCCAGTAGGCCCTAAAGGCCCTCCAGGACCTCCAGGTGATACCGGTGCGCCTGGATCACCTGGTCAACCAGGAGCCGACGCAGCGCCAGGCGACCGCGGCCCCCCTGGTCCACAAGGTGAACCAGGCCAACCGGGTATCGACGGCGATATTGGACCGCCAGGTGCACCGGCGCCATCAACCCCACCGTTACGTGGTCCACCAGGTGAATCCGGTGAACCAGGTGACGACGGAGTTGTTGGTCAACCTGGACCTCCTGGCAAGAACGGCAATCCTGGACCGCAAGGCCCACGCGGTGAGCCTGGTCCTGCTGGCGTCGACGGCGAAGACGGACCACCAGGACCGCCAGGACAGCCTGGACCACAAGGACCGCCAGGCGAGCCTGGTATCTGCCCGAAATATTGTGCACTGGACGGTGGTATATTTTTCGAAGACGGTACCCGAAGGTAAATTTTGGGTTTACCTTTTGTTCCTGGCTCCGAGTTTTTAATAAGAAAACGGCAAAGAACAAACAACGACAATCCAGTGTTTAATTTGCGGCGTTTTTTAATCAACCAAAAATCTCTTCGATTTTAAATCCAAAAATGTTCACTATTAATAATAGTTTTTAGATTTCCACGAGTTTAAACATTTGGGTTTAAGCAAAGTTATGTTAACTAATTATTGCTTCAGTTGCTGACTTAAATAAGTACTTCTTAGAACCAACGGCCCATGTAAAACATCACGGACGGAACGTTTTTGTGTGGGGAATAAGCTTAAGCTTTAGACTAATTTTTTTCCTTTGCTTAGGCTTAGGAATATGCTTATAATACTGTCCCGCCCGTGTTATTTATATTGGCCGAAACAACAAACCCCGGTTGCCAGAGAACTAAACGTTTAAGTACGGTTTTCACAAAATTATCAGATTCAGAAATATTCATTGATCAAGTAGTTAAATAGGTAATTAATTCTATAAGTAAGATATCAGAATCTCAGCCATTATACAGTGCATACATATTCGTATATGTTGCGTTTAATTGGACCAAAAATTTACTAAAATGTTCTTCCAATTACTTAATTCATTCAAGGTGTAGAAATGCAATAAGAGCGAGTTTGGTCCAAATATACGGTAATTATTTTACTGCAAGTTATGCTAAATTGTACACATGAAAGGCAGTCCCGACGGAGGGTATTGGGAGGCCGTACCTCGCTCCTCAAATTCAGCTGGTGCCCGCCAAATAGATTCGGTCTGAAAGTAAACATTCTTGAATTGCAATTGTAGGGTCTCAATTGTCTGTGGACGCTCCTGATTGCACAGGGTATAACTTGTGAAGAGGTAGTTTTGGCTAAGTAGGCCCCAGTCTGTAAATTCCAGCGATATTTATATCAATAGGGACAACAGGTCATCCTGCTATTGTTATCCCCTTACAATTCAAACCAAAAAATTATTTGGTATCACGGATTTTTGGTCAAAAATATAATCGCAGCTCTGTCAAAGTTACTTAAGAATTAAAAAATTTAAAAAAATATATTTGTTGTTTATATTTAAAGTTTTAGTGTATGTGTGCGTGTGTGTATGCCTCTAAACATTGCCATTGTTTAATACCAAAGATATTTGATGGTTTAATTTGTTTAATGCTTTCGTTCAAAATAAACTTGCGTTCAAAAGTTTCTTGAATTTAATTTAAAACTTTGAATTAAAGAAAAATAACAAATATTTGTTTTATTTATATAAAAATTTGAATGAAAAATATTATTAGCCAGTTTTGTTCTGTTTTCTATATCCCATATTAATCATAGGGGCCAGCCCACTTATAAACAGTCAATCTGCTGGAGTTTGATACTTGGGCTTTGAGTTACGCATAGGATTTTTAGGCTTACACTTGGAATTTGGCTTAGGTTTACAATCAGGTTATAAAACTTCGGCTTGGTTGGCAGACCGCTATATATAATATGGGCCGTTTTACACTGTAAATTAATTTAACATCAAAATCGAAATAAATAAAAGACAATTAAGCCGTATTCACACATGCAAGAGTTTGCTGCGACAACTTGCAGCTGCAACCTGCACTTGCAAAGTTTTGTCCAAAATCGTGTTCGAAAAACTTGCAGCTGCAAATAATTCATTAAAAATCATAGCTTCGAATTTTGTTCACATGAGTGAACAGCTGTGCAAGTTCGCTGAATTTATTGCAGTCGCTTTCTCGTTGACTGATCAAAAAAATGCAAGTTCTGCGTACAATTTGCAGCTGCAAGTCCTCGCAGCAAAAAACATGCACGTGTAAATAGGGCTTAATACGTAGTAACCTAGTTTGAAATACGATCATTCCTCACCAATTCAGTTTTGCTTAGCATTTTACGATGTAAAAATTGTACATCGAAGCTTTCAATGACTTTGGTTTAGCTAAGTTAATAAATATTATGGCGTTACTGCAAGAACCGTAACAAAGTGTGGTCCTTCGTCCAATTTATAATCTTAAAATATAGGCATTAGAAACAGCTAAATGTTGATATAATTCCGAGTGAACTATACATTATTCCTTGTTGTCAATTTGAGACAAACGTTCAGCTACCTTCGGCCGGCGGTGGCCTTGATTTGGTTATACAATCGTAAAACAGGTTCATCTTGAATTTAAAATGATACGAAATTTTTTCACTGCCCCCCCCCCCCCCGATTGACCAGATAACTCTGGTCAATATATCTTAAGTACAGAAGAGAGTTACCCCCCAGTGTATAATAGCAGATTGTTAATGGTCGTCGCTATTTAATTGCTTGCATGAATTTGAACCAAGATGGTGAATACATACTTAAAATATGCTGCTTATATTGCAATGCTTAAATTGTGGACGGTGCCGGACGTCAAGTATAGCGCAACCCTAACGTTATTTTCTACGAAACGCTGGAAAGCGTTCGCAATTGGCGATGTGACTAAATATCTGACCGATCATAATGTTCATAATACGATTCTTAGTAAACAGTATTTCAAATTTTTAAGAAACAAATACGATAATCTACATTGCCCGGAATTTAAACGAAAGCAGAGCTCGTAGTCTAAAACACTTTTTTCACAAGGGTGTTTTACTACTTTGACTGTTAAGCATTTTACGACTATTTTTAAATTATTGGGCGTTGGATTAACAATAGCTAATGTCTAAAAATGTTTAAATACGTACACGTAATATGAAAATCTTGCAGTAAACCGAAACTATTTCGATTTCTGTGTCTGAAGCTTTTTTCTTTAGTATTCGGGACCCTAAGCACAAAAAGCTATTCAGTATCCTGGACACTGAAGCTTTTTTGTCTTCAGTATCCTGGATACTGAAGTTTTTTGGCTCAGTATCCGGTACACTAAAGACAAAAAAGCTTCAGTGTCAAGTTTTTTGGCTTCAGTTTTCAGGATACTGAAGCGTTTTGGCTCCATTGTCCCGGACACTGAAGCTTTTTTAGCTTCAGTGTGCCGTATACTTAAGCAAAAAGCTTCAGTATCCGTGGATACTGAAGCCAAAAGAGCTTCAGTATTTCGGATACTGAAGCCCAAAAAGCTTCAGTGTCCAGAAAACTGAAGCTTTTAGGCTTCAGCATTAAGGATATTGAAGCTTTTTGGCTTTAGTCTCCATGGCACTATCCTCTCAAAAGTCACCTGGTGTACGCATATTATTGATGAAGTTGCATAAGACACGCATTCAAAGTTTGTAATTCGATAGAAGTCGGAGATATTCGCTAAAGAAACTATGAATAATTTAGCAAATAACTTTTATATTTCAATAAATGGATTGACTTTAAAAGTGTTTGCGTTAGAAACCTCAATGTTCGCAGAAAAAACTAAAAGTTGAGTTCAAGTTTTGGCGTCCAACTCTTTCTGCTAAAACAACATCTGCTACATATTAGCTTATGGTGGGGCCCTGGTCCGACGTTCTGAAATGTGTATTGCAGTCAGTATCGGAGCTAACAGGGGTGGCGACTCCCCCAAATTTCAAGGTGGGAGTCTCCAATTTGCGAGCGAGAAACTAGACGCAGTTTAAAGTTCGGCGGTTTTTGTTTCAACCGTTTAGGGTGGGAGCCCCTTTAGGGCTGGGTCTCTTCCAAATGTGGTATGTGGGTGGCTGCTTCGGCTCTGAGTGCTTTTGTGCGTTAGCAAGCAAATGTTGCTAAAACGTTATAAACGCCTGTTTCAATTATGGCTTAAATTGATGGTACAAACTTTGAAATTTCAATTCTTCTTGCATTAGAAGTCGTATCCGGTGCCAATATTACAAAATTTGGAAAAAGCTTTTACCGTATTTTATTACACAATTTATTACTTTGGTTTAAACCAAAACCATTATAAAGTTTAAAAACTTTAGACTTTTTGTGCTAAAATTAGGCTTTCGCTGAATTTTTGCTTCTGTACAATAGAGAGATATAAGGACATCCTGTTCGTTTTATAAGCTGAAACTGTGTTGCGTTAACAAAGGCTGTTGTTTGCTGCCATATTCATTATATCTCAATTGCGGATTTTCGGTTTAATTCTCGTAACGGTACTTAAATATCAAAGCAGTTTATTTCAAATTTTTTACCCCGGTAGGCTAGTAAGTAGGACCATATATGTCAAAGTATTTGCAAACCAGTATAGTTTTGAGAGCTATAATTTAGAACTCGTCTTATCGTTTGCCATCACCCCAATGGTTTTGTTTACCCCAAACGATTGGTTTTACTCCAACAGCTTTTTTCCTACACCCTGACTGTTGATTTCAACCCAACGGTTGCTTTATCCTCAGCGATTACTTTCACTCCAACGGTTGGTTTCATCTCACCGGTTGCTTTCAACCCAACGATCGCTTTCACCCAAATAGTTTATGTAAAAAGTCGTTTCAAAGTCGATAATATTAGTTTTCTAAAACATATTGCAGATAGCAAAACTGTTTGAAATGTTTAGGGTAACGCTAACAGTAGATACCTATTATTGAAGAAATTTTACCTGGATTTTGATTATTTTTGGGCGTGCCAGATTAATTGAATTTGTCAAAATTTGGTAACAATTTTTCAGCTTTCAGTTCCACTTGTGCAGTGAAACAAAATTTGATGGTGAAACTGCGCATTTATAGAAACTTTCAAGGCGAAAACTTGTCTGTTAATTAGAAATTTTTGTAAGTAAATAAAGAATTTATGGGATATTTCCTGTTTGCATGCCACGTTTCACAAATTTCGCTTTTTAGTACTTAAAATTCGTACAATATACACACAGTTAGTTATATGGCCCGAACCTTGACCCGTGTTACTTTCAGAGCTGTTCCAATTTCAACTGGAACAACAAAAAAGTGGCTTTATGGGTCTTAGATTATATTTGCTTTCTTTATGTTTAACAGGCTTAACAGGCGTATACTTTTTCATCACTTACACTAAGTTTTAGGCTCAGGAATATGCTTAATCCACTATTTATTTATGGAAATAAAACATCTACCAGCAATGTGGACTTACCCTAGACAAAGTTTAAAAGAACAAATACTAGCTACCCAAACAAGCAAAACAACACGAGAAACCAACATTTTAAAAAGTTTCTGCAGCCACTACCAAAATAAAACCCATATGGGTATCTTGTGAACAAAACCGCAATCTATACAGGGTGTAATCAAAATTTTGTAGCTATCCATATTTGTAGCTCGAACGAAAGTACCACTAGCTATGTAGTACTGATACTTACCCATATGGGCATCGTGAAAATACTTGTCACCAAGTATGACTAAGGTGATAAGATAGGTACCAAATGCACAAGTAGTAATGTGAACCCCGCATAAGAATCATAATTTTTTAAAACCACAATTTTTGACAAATCTTTTGGCACACATATTTCTCATCTATTAGGTTGTCAGTGTGCAAAATTTGAAGCAAACAACTTCGATACTGTTTGAGCATTGCGGCGTTCACGCTATAACTGGGGCAGTTCGGAACATGTTTTGTCCATGTTTGTTTCACGACAACATAAAATGTGACTTGAATAGCGTTATGTAAACGAAATGCGAATGTCACATGACTATGGCTTATAAATCCCTGATCTCCAATAATCATCGTATACAAACAGTCATATATCTCATGATGCCACAGGACATTTATGCGAATATCATATGATATTCCGAAATTCTACTGAATATTACCAGATATTATGCAGGACAATGTAATTTATGCGCACTAGTAATATGGTGAAATGTCAGATAATGTAGCTTCAGGGGATTTTTGTTTCTATTATTCTGTTTCTGGCGGAAATTTTGCCTAAATATATTCATAAGCATAAATGACTGAAACTTCAAGTTTTAGTATCGTATGATATTCTACAGGACATTGAGACTAGTGTTCCACATCCTTGCAGACATTTTCAAACACGTCATCTGATATTGACGGACAATATTTCTAACATCATATGATATTGCAGTACAAACAATGAATGCCACATCAGTATAGCAGAGAATTCAAATTATTGGAATTATGATGGCGGTTCAGCTTACGTACAAAATGTTACCCGCTATTGTACTAAGAATAAAACGTGTTACATGTTGCCCCAGTTATAACATGCACCACGCATAATACCATGCGAGCTAAACTCAAAGTCCGCACTTGAAATGCATGGACAATAAAGGTTTATGCTCGTGTTTTGTAAGTTATACAACCATGTAACGTAAAACAAATTACGCTTTGATACTGTTATTAAGCAAAGTGCGATTGTCATTGTACTCAAAAAACGTGGTTGTGACGCCATTTCCAACGTCTTGACGTATGAGCATTTTTTAACTGTAAATTTTTGTATTCGTTGTGTTTTTTCAAGAAAATCTCGTGTAAAAACGTTATATTAAACAGTTTTTGCGTTTCAAACATTTGCCGAAACGATTTTTATTAATGTAAAAGGTTGCATTTATAGATCATCCACGTAATAATGAGCGTATAGTCGAAAACACTGGCCACTCCCGCTTTAGGACTAACTTCGAAAAACAATGCTACGACCAGGGCCTGATGCGACAACGTGCTCCATGTACTTAATAGATAGTCGATGTTATCCTGACATTGTTCGCAGGGAGTAGACGCTAAGTAGAATCTCTAGACAGGGACTATTGACAAAAAGCCGCCTCTCGTTGCAACTGTTATAACCATTTTTAGGATTATGCATGATTGATTGTACAGGTTAGTTTGACAAATTTAAAAAAATATGACTACAATTAATTTATGTTCACAATTACATTATCCGTACTCGAACGAATGTTTCGAAACTAGCAACAGCAACACAACTGCAATTGATGAACCGACCAATTGCAGTGGATACCTTGGTACGGAAGTTTCAGCTTTTAGCAATATTGCAAATTGGTTTGGAATTTCAATTGCATTACGAAAAATCAGAAGCAACTACATTGACTTTTCAAAAATATTCAACGAAAACGTTTCGAACTGTGACTGCTTCGGGATCACTGTAGGAACCCGTTTGTTAAGATTAGATTTTACTGAACCTGTCGCACAAATTTCAGGCCAGTACGCAATAATTGCACAAAAATTGCCTGCGAATGCGTACAGTAATGCTAATGTGTTTGCAATAATACGGCCACTGCATCAAATCGCACTATTAGCTGGAATTGTATTGTTTTGGTTCGCCGTTAAATTATCACAAAAAGTTAAAAAAATAAAAAGTTGCCCCGGAAGGCACCGCCAGCAAAATTGCCGTGCACAGAACCGACACAATTATTTCGATCATGCAGACCATAACTCAACTGTTTGTTATTTGGCATTTAGCGTGCTTTTAGCCATAGTATTAGGTGTTGCAAGCAATCTTCTTGCAGTTGTCCTTAGCCAACCCCTTAAACTGTGGGAAAATCCGTTCACAGATTTCACAACTTTACATCAATGTCTAATCGCTTTCCGTTGTCATCTTTTTGTACCTGACTGGATAACAGAAATTCAATGGCTCGATTCAAACGCTGAAGTGCGTAAACTATTTTCGCTTCTTGAAAGCCGCCATAATTCAACAAGCGTTTTGGAATTTACTCTCCATGGCAAGAATACCACTGAAAACTTAATCCTAATAGAAACCCTAAACCAAAATCTGGTTACCGCTGACGGTACTCCTGTTACAACTGTTGTATTTTTTGCTGTTCCTTCGGATACGTATGTTTCTGAATCCATCCAACCACACGTTTCACGGCAACTGTTAGTTTTGAGTGAAAAATCAACAGGGATTGGTTTAAACTTTAACATTGTCTGCCGTAAAACGTTGGAGCGCTTCAAATTAACAGCAATCAAACAAGCGTTCGCAATCGGCGATCTGACCAAATATGTGACCGATCATAATGTTCATAACTTGATTCAAAGTAAACAGTATGGTGAAATTTTAAGAAACAAATACGAAAATCAACATCGCCCGGAAATTAAACGAAAGCAGAGCTCGAAATCTCAAACACATTTTTCACAAGGGTCATTTACTACTTTGACTGTTAAACATTTTACGTCTATTTTTAAACTATTTGGCGTTGGATTAACAATAGCTTGCGTTATGACCGCAGCGGAATGTGGATGTCGCCAATTCTGGCATGGAATAACATGGTGGTGTCCGATGTGAAAAGTGGATACGTGGATCAAATTTAGCTCTTTAGTATTATAACACTCAAAACTACATTCGACGTGTAACGAACAAGAATTTACCGTCAGATGTTCGTTCAAAGGTTATAATTTAATCAAAGACGGCGGTATTCGCTAAAAAAACTATTGAAAATTTAGCAAAAACTTGTATATTTTGTAGAGATGTGGCTGCGTTTATCGACTCGAATTCGTAATGAAATACTTAGAGTCTCACAGCCGGAGCACATCTGCTAAGATGTGTGGGTGAGTTAGCCGCACAGGTTTGTGGCCTTTTGGGCTTAATCGGAAATGACCCTGGGAGCGTTGCCACTGATCTGTGGCCCCGCTGTCCGGTCGGTCATGATCTCAAAAGTTGCGGCACAGAATATTTATAGGGGAGAGAGCTTGCTACAGCGGTGCGCATGTACTAATATGCCTTTGAGATGCTTAACTGAGCGGAAGCTGTGGATGCGCTGCGACGTTGCGGATGCTAAGCTGGGGTTGCCCAAGTCAGATCTGACTTGGGCAGGGCAGATTTGCCCGATGTTCTTGTGATCCTAAAACCTTGAGTCCTGCAAACTCCCTGATATGTTGTCGATACTCACCGGGTGTTGCCAAGTCAGGTCTGACTTGGGTGGACAGATTTGCCCGGGTTTGTTTTTTGTTTTGTTGTTTCTCTTCACCCTTTCTGGGTGTGTTTGCTTTCTTTTCCTTTTGTTTCCTTTTTTTTTCTGTTCTGCTGCTTTGCAGCTTTCTTTCTTCGGTTGTTTCCAACCGGTAACTATTTTGCATAAAATTTTCCCTTTTACAAAATTTTATAAAACTTTATGCAAATTGCCTTCTCAATATTCAAATCAGATATCCTATTAGCTGAAATTTTCAGCTATAAAAGAAGCTGAAAATTTGACTTGGGAGCGCAGTTGTCATTTTGGTTTTTAGCGCTGTTATATTTTCACCCTTAATTTAATAAACTGTTTTCATGTATTTTTATGGGTTTTAACCCAATTGCATTCAGCTATGTAATAAATTGTCCCAATAACAAAACCGTTCCGAATATTTCATCATCAGTAGCCCATACACCATCATACCATTCCGCTTGCGCTTAGATAGTCATCAACCGAAGTTAGCAGATAGCCAGACAACAACTTCTGAAAGGTTTGCGATGTCCATTGCGCTCTCACAACACTATCTTTGATTTGTTTGTAGTAGTGTTCTGAACCAGTTAAAACAAACCAAACAGCTCGAAAATAACAATTGCAGTCTCTCTGAAGCTTATGCATATTAGTCGGTTTTTCCAACCCCAAGGGGAAAAATTTGTCTAGGCATAAGAGGTCTCCCTAAACCAAATGAAGGGGAAGGATTTGCCTAGGCCATTATTTCTCGGGGGGGGGGAGATTTGGCTAGGCCGATGTATCCTCTTCGTTCCAACCACAGGGGAAAAATTTGTCTAGGCATAAGAGGTCTCCCTAAACCAACAGAAGGGGAAAGATTTGCCTAGGCCATTATTTCCCGGGGGGAAAGATTTGGTTAGGCAGATGTTTCCGACGGAAAGTGGATATATGGGCCTAAGCAGATTTTTCCGGGCGGAATTCACGGGGATAAAATCGACCTCTTACACCGAGAAAATTTAGTCTTAATGCCCATCATACAAAATGGCTCAACATAAACTTCAATTATAACAAATTGATGAATTAAAATGATGTGAAACTTTATACACTTTTATGTACTTAATATTCGACACCTTTAATGGAATTATACTCACATCCTAGCGATTAACAAACTATATTATTAAAGTGTTTGCGTTTGGTTTTTAGTTCAAAAGTATTAAACTGAAATTTGATTGATTTTGCTAAAAATACATAAAGATTAAAGATTATATTACAATCAAGTTTTACTAATTCAGTTGAAAGTTTTCGCAACCTTCTCGAATACAGTAATTCTTTATAAAGTCAATCATAACAGAATTGTCACAAAAACTATTTTTGGATTCGAAATACATATTGGAATATCCTGAACTTCATATTTTATGCTAAGAATCTGAAATAAATTGACTTAAGACAAGTGTAACTTAAGTCATATCTCTGCAACCCAGCCGTAATTGCTAAGAATAGACGGCACAATGATTGATACCAAACGTGCGGAATTTAAGCGAAAATAAGTAACAAATTTGTACGCGTTCTTTTACGGTTTTTGGTTTTGCGATTGTCCTGTGTGGCTCCAAACCATAAGTTGGGTGATAACCAACCGTAGTGGTGAAACCAATCGTTTAACCGAAACCGACCGTTGACGTGAAACCAACTGTTGGGGTGAAAGCAACGTTGGTGTAACAGCTACCGTTGGCTGAAACCAAATGTTTGGGTGAAAGGAACCGCAGGTGTGAAACCAGCCGTTTATGTAGAATTAACGGCCGGAATAAAACCAACCGTTTAAGTGTAATCTACTGTCCGGGTGAAAGCAATCGTTGGTTGAAACCAACCGTTCTTGGGAAAGCGACTATTGAGGTGGATCCATCAGACGTTGAATGAAAACCAAACGATGAAATGACATCCATGTTCGATTGAAACCAATCGTTGGGGTGAAACCAACCGTTGGGGTGAAACCAACCGTTGGGGTGAAACCAACCGTTGGGGTGAAACCAACCGTTGGGGTGAAACCAACCGTTGGGGTGAAACCAACCGTTGGGGTGAAACCAACCGTTGGGGTGAAACCAACCGTTGGGGTGAAACCAACCGTTGGGGTGAAACCAATCGTTGGGGTGAAACCAACCGTTGGACCGTTGGGGTGAAGCCAATCGTTGGGGTGAAACCAACCGTGGGGGAACCAACCGTTGGGGAAACCAACCGGTGGGGTGAAACCAACCGTTGGGGTGAAACCAACCGTTGGGGTGAAACCAACCGTTGGGGTGAAACCAACCGTTGGGGTGAAACCAACCGTTGGGGTGAAACCAACCGTTGGGGTGAAACCAACCGTTGGGGTGAAACCAACCGTTGGGGTGAAACCAACCGTTGGGGTGAAACCAACCGGTGGGGTGAAACCAACCGTTGGGGTGAACCAACGTTGGGGGAAAAGTTGGGGTGAATGGGGGGGGGAACGTTGGGGCAACCGTTGGGGTGAAACCAACCGTTGGGGTGAAACCAACCGTTGGGGTGAAACCAACCGTTGGGGTGAAACCAATCGTTGGGGTGAAACCAACCGTTGGGGTAAAACCAACCGTTGGGGTGAAACCAACCGTTGGAGCGAAACCAAACCTTGTATTGTAGCAGGTTAAGCCATTTGAATGAAACGAACCGATGAGGTGAAACTAACCGTTATGTTGCAACCAACCGCTATGGCGAAACCAACCATTTGGGTGTAACAGTTCCTTGGATTACAACACAATGAAACCAACCGTAGGAGTGAAAGCAACCGCTTCGCTGAAACCGGCTACTATAGTTAAACCTACCGCTAGTGTGAGCACGATCGTTGAGATGAAACCAACCGGTAGAGCGAAACATAGCATTGAAGTATACAGCACAAACCTTGTGTGGTAACAATTCACAAATTGTGTGTGGTGCAATAGAAAACCGTGAAATATCAGGATATCAGGACCGCCGCTTTATTAGAAGTATTTATTCAAAAAAGACACATAAAGCTTTTACATGAGAAAAAAGCTGAGTGATTCTATGAATGGTCAATGTGTAAAAATTACATAACTGACAGGTAAAATTTGGTGATCCAAAATAAAAAAATTTGTTTACTTTTTGTAAGCCGTGTTTGCAGGACAATGTCGTGACTAGACGTGTAGCTCGCACAACCACTCTTCCCACATACAGTTTATACTTGACCAATTAGATTTGTCACTTGACTCTATTCGGACATTTGAGATGATTCAAAAATGGTCCGATCGAGTTTCTTTAATTGGTGGACAAGATCATAGAGTGTTTTCCAATGGGCACGCAACAACATTGTATTTCGTGTGTCTACGTCGAAATACAGTAAAACGCTTAAGTTGCGCTTATTACCCTCAACGGCACGGCAAAATTAAACAATAGATTCTTATCTATATTACACCTGTCGAAAATCAATTGCTGAACTGGTTATGTCCACAAATGTAGACTGTCGGGCCATTGAGGGTTAAATACAGATAGAGTAGAAATTCGTTCAGTTTTAATAGCGTACTTATGGATTTGTTAAAATTTAAATACCACACTCAAAATAATATTTCTGATATTTAAGAAAAAATTTCTTACATTTAAGAAATATAATTAGCAAGGTGCACTTGAAAAGTATTTCTGTTATAACAGAAACGTTTTCAAAAAAGTTTTGAAATAAAGACTGAAAATAAACGTTTTCCAGTTATTTTCAGAAAAATTGCCTTAACCCATTTGTTCCCGAATAAATTTTTTTCGCACGAAAACAAAATGCTTGAGTTATTTTTAATAAAACGGGTATTTTTTATAAAGTTTTGCCATTTTTAGCCTGATTATTGCCCAATCTGCGCTACTGTGGTTTGTTCCCGTTTTGGGAACAGTGGGAACCAGAGGCTGCACGGTTTTTGGAATAAGGAATTAGTGTACGTGTACTAAAATAACTACTACAAAACCAGTTACAGTTTAAATTCTGTTCTAAAGTCATGTTCAGGTCACTTAAATTTATCAGTATTAATCAATTTTCTGTTTATCTTGCTTCATGAAAATCCTTGGAGCATTCCTCATGTAGGTTGACCCGACATTTCTCGCACATCTTACGGCTATTTCGTTTGCATAGTGCGCAGCGATTCTGTTTTTCGGCAGTGATCAGGAAATGATTTATATTGTCTTTTCGTACGTTGTCAGGCACCCTTGTTTTGATATTTTTTGCCGTCCGTGGTCGGCCTGGCCCTTCGGCAGGTGTGCGATATTTCATCAAATACGATTTTGCAATGTAGCGGCGAAATTTGAGTTGGTCGAATTGGCGATCACCCCCAACTTGATCTCGATGAATATGCCACGCGTTTTGACAAGCTGCATCGACGCAAGAAGCAATTATTGGCCAATACCACTTCTTCCCTCGCACCGAAATTCTGTATTTTGCTATGTTCTGATCTAGGCGATCCACACCACCCATAAACGAATTATACTGCGCAACTGTGTTTGGTTGTGTGACAGGAGTTTTACCTTTTCCGGTAACCCATCTAGTTGCGTGACAGACAGGATTTACGGGATCTACGGTGCTAACAAGCGACACAACTGAGTTGTCGTTCCAAGACACGATAAGTATCTCACTCTTCTCATCGACACGGAAATCATGGGAGCCTCGAGGTTTCTTCGCCATCTTTGCCTTGTCTTCAACAGGACATCGCTCCGTCCGATTGGTCATAATCGTCCCCGTATAACCAATTCCTTTGTTCTTCAGCGTTTCAGCCAATTTGACGGAACTGAAATATCGATCGCAATATACAACTCGGCATTCATTGTCTAGGAGTTCCGACAAAAGGTCTATCACTACAGATCCGCCAAGACCAACACCAGAAAGCCGAGCCATACCGCCTTGATACGGTTCAAACTGTAATACATACCCCCAGCCTTGAACACAAACACCAAAACTTATATCCAAAACCCAACAAACCAAAAACAACCAAAAAGAAATGGGTTATGAGGTGTAGGTTTTAGAGAAGAAAAGAAGAAGAAAATAGTGAGAAGAAGAAGATAATGTATGGTTTTGTAGTAGTTATTTTTAAGAAAACAAAAGTGAGGGTCAGTTAAAGGGAAAAAGAGAAGAGGGAAAGGAAAAGGAAAAAAAAAGTAAAATAGATTTGTTTGGGAAAAAATATGGGAAATGGGTAAGGATTTTTGAAAAGGAAAGTTTATTTTAGTTTATTTGATTTTGAAGTTTGTAAGGAATAGGAGAAATAAGAAGAATTTTAAAGAATATATTTAGGGGAAAAAAAAGAGAAAGAGATAAGAAAGGGAAGAATGGGAAAAGAGAGGAAGGGAAAGAAGATATGATGAAGAGAGGGAAGGAAGGTAGAGAGAAAGAAAAGTGTGGGAGGAAAAGTGAAGAAGAAGAGGATTGAAAAAGGAAGTTAGGGGAAAGAAAGAGGAGAGAGGAGAAATGTATGGTGTTAGGGAAAAAAAGAGTGGGACAAGGAGGAAAAAAATAGAAGAAAAAGGAGGTGAAAGAGAGGGGAAGGGAAAGAAGAGAGAAGTAGTTTATGAGGTGAAAAAAAAAAAAAATGAAAAGAAATAGAAAGAAAAAAGAGGGAGAAAGATTTTTGAAAAGAAGAAAAAAGGAAAAGAGAAAAGTAGAAGAAAAGAAGGAAAAAGAGAAAAAAAAAGAAAAAGGGTATTTTTTTATAAGTTTGAAGGAGCAAATTTTTGGGGTTTTCCTTTTTTGGGGGGGAAGAGGAGGAGGGGGGGCACTTAAAAATGGGTCCAAAAAGAATGTAAGAGAGGAAAAGAAATTTTTTGATTTTGAGAAGGAGGCTGGGAAGTGAAAGGTGTGGGGTGGATTATTTTTGGAGAAAGGGAAATATATGTTTTTTGGAATGGGTTTGAAGTTTGGTGTGTGTAAGGGAGATGGAAGGAAAAAAAAAAGGAAGAGAAAGGGAGGGGAGGAAAGATGGGAGAAGAGGAGAAGGGGAAAAGGAGAGGGGGAGGGTGTTAGGAGAAGAGGGGGGAGATATGGAGGGAAGGAAGGTGGGTGGGAAGAGGGAGGGAGGAGGGGGGTGGTGGAGAAGGGTGGGGAGAGATGGGAAGAGGGAGGAAAGGAAAAGGAAAAAGGGGAAGAGGGGGGAGGGGGGGAGGGGAGGGGGGGTGGTATGGAAGGGGAGGGGAAGGGGGGAAAGGGGGGGGGAGAGAGAAGAGGAAGAAAGGAGAAGAAGGAAAGGAGAAAAAAGAAAAAAAGGGGAGAAAGAGAAAGAAAAAGGAAAAAAGTGGAGAGGAAAGGAGAGGGAGAGGGGGAAAGAGGGAAGGAGGAGAGGAGAAGGAAAGGAGGAAGTGGAAGGTTAGAGAGAAAGAAAAAGAAGGAGGGACAAGAAGAAAGGGGAAGGGGAGAAAGGAAAGGAAAAAAAGGAGAAAGGAGATTTGGGGAAAGGGAAAGGGAGGTGAAAGGAGTATAGAAAGAGAAAAGAGAGACCCGCCCGAAAAGAGATAAAGAAATGGGTGGATAAAAAAGAGAAGAGAAGAAAGGAAAAGGAAAAAGGGGGAAGAAAAAGAAAAGATGTATTGGTAGAGGAAGGTTGAGGGGAAGAGGAAAGTGTTTGTAAGTAGTCGAAGGGGAGGTTGGAGGAGGAAGAGGAAGAGAAGATTAGGGAGAGGGGAAGCCGAAGGAAGGAAAAGAATTTTGGAAGATACGAGGATGAGAAGAGAAGATGGTTTGAAAAGGGGAGAATTTTTCGGGTTTTTGTGGAAAAGGGGGTGGGCACGGTTTGTTTCACCCCAACGGTTGGCTTCACCCCAACGGTTAGGCTTCCCCCCAACGGTTGGTTTCACCCCAACGGTTGGTTTCACCCCAACGGTTGGTTTCACCCCAACGTTTGGTTTCACCCCAACGGTTGGTTCACCCCAACGGTTGGTTTCACCCCAACGGTTGGTTTCACCCAACTTGGCTTCACCCCAACGGTTGGCTTCACCCCAACGGTTGTTTCACCCCAACGATTGGTTTCACCCCAACGGTTGGTTTCACCCCAACGATTGGTTTCACCCCAACGGTTGTTTCACCCCAACGGTTGGCACCCCAACGGTTGGTCCACCCCAACGGTTGGTTCACCCCAACGGTTGGTTTCACCCCAACGGTGGTTCACCCAACGGTTGGTCACCCCAACGGTTGGTTCACCCCAACGGTTGGTTTCACCCCAACGGTTGGTTCACCCACGGTTGGCACCCCAACGTTGGTTTCACCCCAAGTTGGTTTCACCCCAACGGTTGGTTCACCCCAACGGTTGGTTCACCCCACGGTTGGTTTCACCCCAACGGTTGGTCACCCCAACGGTTGGTTTCCACCCCAACGGTTGGTCACCCCAACGATTGGTCACCCCAAGTTGCTTCACCCCAACGGTTGTCTTCACCCCAACGGTTGGTTTCACCCCAACGGTTGTTCACCCCAACGGTTGGTTCACCCCAACGGTTGGTTTCACCCCAACGGTTGGTTCACCCCAACGATTGGTTCACCCCAACGGTTGGTTTCACCCCAACGGTTGGTTTCACCCCAACGATTGGTTTCAATCGAACATGGATGTCATTTCATCGTTTGGTTTTCATTCAACGTCTGATGGATCCCCCTCAATAGTCGCTTTCCCAAGAACGGTTGGTTTCAGCCAACGATTGCTTTCACCCGGACAGTAGATTACACTTAAACGGTTGGTTTTATTCCGGCCGTTAATTCTACATAAACGGCTGGTTTCACACCTGCGGTTCCTTTCACCCAAACATTTGGTTTCAGCCAACGATAGCTGTTACACCAACGTTGCTTTCACCCCAACAGTTGGTTTCACGTCAACGGTCAGTTTCGGTCAAACGATTGGTTTCACCACTACGGTTGGTTAACACCCAACTTATGGTTTGGAGCCACACAGGACAATCGCAAAACCAAAAACCGTAAAAGAACGCGTACAAATTTGTTACTTATTTTCGCTTAAATTCCGCACGTTTGGTATCAATCATTGTGCCGTCTATTCTTAGCAATTACGGCTGGGTTGCAGAGATATGACTTAAGTTACACTTGTCTTAAGTCAATTTATTTCAGATTCTTAGCATAAAATATGAAGTTCAGGATATTCCAATATGTATTTCGAATCCAAAAATAGTTTTTGTGACAATTCTGTTATGATTGACTTTATAAAGAATTACTGTATTCGAGAAGGTTGCGAAACCTTTCAACTGAATTAGTAAAACTTGATTGTAATAAAATCTTTAATCTTTATGTATTTTTAGCAAAATCAATCAAATTTCAGTTTAATACTTTTGAACTAAAAACCAAAAGCAAACACTTTAATAATATAGTTTGTTAATCGCTAGGATGTGAGTATAATTCCATTAAAGGTGTCGAATATTAAGTACATAAAAGTGTATAAAGTTTCACATCATTTTAATTCATCAATTTGTTATAATTGAAGTTTATGTTGAGCCATTTTGTATGATGGGCATTAAGACTAAATTTTCTCGGTGTAAGAGGTCGATTTTATCCCCGTGAATTCCGCCTGGAAAAATCTGCTTCGGCCCTATATCCACTTTCCGTCGGAAACATCTGCCTAACCAAATCTTTCCCGGGAAATAATGACCTAGGCAAATCTTTCCCCTTCTGTTGGTTTAGGGAGACCTCTTATGCCTAGACAAATTTTTCCCCTGTGGTTGGAAGGAAGAGGATACATCGGCCTAGCCAAATCTCCCCCCCCCCCGGGAAATAATGGCCTAGGCAAATCCTTCCCCTTCATTTGGTTTAGGGAGTCCTCTTATGCCTAGACAAATTTTTCCCCTGTGGTTGGGGAAGAGGATACATCGGCCTGCCAATCCCCGCCCCCCCCCCGAAAAACCGACTAATATGCATAAGCTTCAGGGAGACTGCAATTGTTATTTTCGAGCTGTTTGGTTTGTTTTAACTGGTTCAGAACACTACTACAAACAAATCAAAGATAGTGTTGTGAGAGCGCAATGGACATCGCAAATCTTTCAGAAGTTGTTGTCTGGCTATCTGCTAACTTCGGTTGATGACTATCTAAGCGCAAGCGGAATGGTATGATGGTGTATGGGCTACTGATGATGAAATATTCGGAACGGTTTTGTTATTGGGACAATTTATTACATAGCTGAATGCAATTGGGTTAAAACCCGTAGAAATACATGAAAACAGTTTATTAAAATTAAGGGTGAAAATATAACAGCGCTAAAAACCAAAATGACAACTGCGCTCCCAAGTCAAATTTTCAGCTTCTTTTATAGCTGAAAATTTCAGCTAATAGGATATCTGATTTGAATATTGACAAGGCAATTTGCGTAAAGTTTTATAAAATTTTGTAAAAGGGAAAATTTTATGCAAAATAGTTACCGGTTGGAAACAACCGAAGAAAGAAAGCTGCAAAGCAGCAGAACAGAAAAAAAAGGAAACAAAAGGAAAAGAAAGCAAACACACCCAGAAAGGGTGAAGAGAAACAACAAAACAAAAAAACAAACCCGGGCAAATCTGTCCACCCAAGTCAGACCTGACTTGGCAACACCCGGTGAGTATCGACAACATACCAGGGAGTTTGCAGGACTCAAGGTTTTAGGATCACAAGAACATCGGGCAAATCTGCCCTGCCCAAGTCAGATCTGACTTGGGCAACCCCAGCTTAGCATCCGCAACGTCGCAGCGCATCCGCAGCTTCCGCTCAATTAAGCATCTCAAAGGCATATTAGTACATGCGCACCGCTGTAGCAAGCTCTCTCCCCTATAAATATTCTGTGCCGCAACTTTTGAGATCATGACCGACCGGACAGCGGGGCCACAGATCAGTGGCAACGCTCCCAGGGTCATTTCCGATTAAGCCCAAAAGGCCACAAACCTGTGCGGCTAACTCACCCACACATCTTAGCAGATGTGCTCCGGCTGTGAGACTCTAAGTATTTCATTACGAATTCGAGTCGATAAATGCAGCCACATCTCTACAAAATATACAAGTTTTTGCTAAATTTTCAATAGTTTTTTTAGCGAATACCGCCGTCTTTGATTAAATTATAACCTTTGAACGAACATCTGACGGTAAATTCTTGTTCGTTACACGTCGAATGTAGTTTTGAGTGTTATAATACTAAAGAGCTAAATTTGATCCACGTATCCACTTTTCACATCGGACACCACCATGTTATTCCATGCCAGAATTGGCGACATCCACATTCCGCTGCGGTCATAACGCAAGCTATTGTTAATCCAACGCCAAATAGTTTAAAAATAGACGTAAAATGCTTAACAGTCAAAGTAGTAAATGACCCTTGTGAAAAATGTGTTTGAGATTTCGAGCTCTGCTTTCGTTTAATTTCCGGGCGATGTTGATTTTCGTATTTGTTTCTTAAAATTTCACCATACTGTTTACTTTGAATCAAGTTATGAACATTATGATCGGTCACATATTTGGTCAGATCGCCGATTGCGAACGCTTGT
Source organism: Enoplolaimus lenunculus (assembly GCA_030248215.1). NCBI lineage: Eukaryota > Metazoa > Nematoda > Enoplea > Enoplida > Thoracostomopsidae > Enoplolaimus > Enoplolaimus lenunculus. The sequence goes on from JASANG010000078.1 coordinate 285,479, forward strand.
TTGATTGCTGTTAATTTGAAGCGCTCCAACGTTTTACGGCAGACAATGTTAAAGTTTAAACCAATCCCTGTTGATTTTTCACTCAAAACTAACAGTTGCCGTGAAACGTGTGGTTGGATGGATTCAGAAACATACGTATCCGAAGGAACAGCAAAAAATACAACAGTTGTAACAGGAGTACCGTCAGCGGTAACCAGATTTTGGTTTAGGGTTTCTATTAGGATTAAGTTTTCAGTGGTATTCTTGCCATGGAGAGTAAATTCCAAAACGCTTGTTGAATTATGGCGGCTTTCAAGAAGCGAAAATAGTTTACGCACTTCAGCGTTTGAATCGAGCCATTGAATTTCTGTTATCCAGTCAGGTACAAAAAGATGACAACGGAAAGCGATTAGACATTGATGTAAAGTTGTGAAATCTGTGAACGGATTTTCCCACAGTTTAAGGGGTTGGCTAAGGACAACTGCAAGAAGATTGCTTGCAACACCTAATACTATGGCTAAAAGCACGCTAAATGCCAAATAACAAACAGTTGAGTTATGGTCTGCATGATCGAAATAATTGTGTCGGTTCTGTGCACGGCAATTTTGCTGGCGGTGCCTTCCGGGGCAACTTTTTATTTTTTTAACTTTTTGTGATAATTTAACGGCGAACCAAAACAATACAATTCCAGCTAATAGTGCGATTTGATGCAGTGGCCGTATTATTGCAAACACATTAGCATTACTGTACGCATTCGCAGGCAATTTTTGTGCAATTATTGCGTACTGGCCTGAAATTTGTGCGACAGGTTCAGTAAAATCTAATCTTAACAAACGGGTTCCTACAGTGATCCCGAAGCAGTCACAGTTCGAAACGTTTTCGTTGAATATTTTTGAAAAGTCAATGTAGTTGCTTCTGATTTTTCGTAATGCAATTGAAATTCCAAACCAATTTGCAATATTGCTAAAAGCTGAAACTTCCGTACCAAGGTATCCACTGCAATTGGTCGGTTCATCAATTGCAGTTGTGTTGCTGTTGCTAGTTTCGAAACATTCGTTCGAGTACGGATAATGTAATTGTGAACATAAATTAATTGTAGTCATATTTTTTTAAATTTGTCAAACTAACCTGTACAATCAATCATGCATAATCCTAAAAATGGTTATAACAGTTGCAACGAGAGGCGGCTTTTTGTCAATAGTCCCTGTCTAGAGATTCTACTTAGCGTCTACTCCCTGCGAACAATGTCAGGATAACATCGACTATCTATTAAGTACATGGAGCACGTTGTCGCATCAGGCCCTGGTCGTAGCATTGTTTTTCGAAGTTAGTCCTAAAGCGTGAGTGGCCAGTGTTTTCGACTATACGCTCATTATTACGTGGATGATCTATAAATGCAACCTTTTACATTAATAAAAATCGTTTCGGCAAATGTTTGAAACGCAAAAACTGTTTAATATAACGTTTTTACACGAGATTTTCTTGAAAAAACACAACGAATACAAAAATTTACAGTTAAAAAATGTTCATACGTCAAGACGTTGGAAATGGCGTCACAACCACGTTTTTTGAGTACAATGACAATCGCACTTTGCTTAATAACAGTATCAAAGCGTAATTTGTTTTACGTTACATGGTTGTATAACTTACAAAACACGAGCATAAACCTTTATTGTCCATGCATTTCAAGTGCGGACTTTGAGTTTAGCTCGCATGGTATTATGCGTGGTGCATGTTATAACTGGGGCAACATGTAACACGTTTTATTCTTAGTACAATAGCGGGTAACATTTTGTACGTAAGCTGAACCGCCATCATAATTCCAATAATTTGAATTCTCTGCTATACTGATGTGGCATTCATTGTTTGTACTGCAATATCATATGATGTTAGAAATATTGTCCGTCAATATCAGATGACGTGTTTGAAAATGTCTGCAAGGATGTGGAACACTAGTCTCAATGTCCTGTAGAATATCATACGATACTAAAACTTGAAGTTTCAGTCATTTATGCTTATGAATATATTTAGGCAAAATTTCCGCCAGAAACAGAATAATAGAAACAAAAATCCCCTGAAGCTACATTATCTGACATTTCACCATATTACTAGTGCGCATAAATTACATTGTCCTGCATAATATCTGGTAATATTCAGTAGAATTTCGGAATATCATATGATATTCGCATAAATGTCCTGTGGCATCATGAGATATATGACTGTTTGTATACGATGATTATTGGAGATCAGGGATTTATAAGCCATAGTCATGTGACATTCGCATTTCGTTTACATAACGCTATTCAAGTCACATTTTATGTTGTCGTGAAACAAACATGGACAAAACATGTTCCGAACTGCCCCAGTTATAGCGTGAACGCCGCAATGCTCAAACAGTATCGAAGTTGTTTGCTTCAAATTTTGCACACTGACAACCTAATAGATGAGAAATATGTGTGCCAAAAGATTTGTCAAAAATTGTGGTTTTAAAAAATTATGATTCTTATGCGGGGTTCACATTACTACTTGTGCATTTGGTACCTATCTTATCACCTTAGTCATACTTGGTGACAAGTATTTTCACGATGCCCATATGGGTAAGTATCAGTACTACATAGCTAGTGGTACTTTCGTTCGAGCTACAAATATGGATAGCTACAAAATTTTGATTACACCCTGTATAGATTGCGGTTTTGTTCACAAGATACCCATATGGGTTTTATTTTGGTAGTGGCTGCAGAAACTTTTTAAAATGTTGGTTTCTCGTGTTGTTTTGCTTGTTTGGGTAGCTAGTATTTGTTCTTTTAAACTTTGTCTAGGGTAAGTCCACATTGCTGGTAGATGTTTTATTTCCATAAATAAATAGTGGATTAAGCATATTCCTGAGCCTAAAACTTAGTGTAAGTGATGAAAAAGTATACGCCTGTTAAGCCTGTTAAACATAAAGAAAGCAAATATAATCTAAGACCCATAAAGCCACTTTTTTGTTGTTCCAGTTGAAATTGGAACAGCTCTGAAAGTAACACGGGTCAAGGTTCGGGCCATATAACTAACTGTGTGTATATTGTACGAATTTTAAGTACTAAAAAGCGAAATTTGTGAAACGTGGCATGCAAACAGGAAATATCCCATAAATTCTTTATTTACTTACAAAAATTTCTAATTAACAGACAAGTTTTCGCCTTGAAAGTTTCTATAAATGCGCAGTTTCACCATCAAATTTTGTTTCACTGCACAAGTGGAACTGAAAGCTGAAAAATTGCTACCAAATTTTGACAAATTCAATTAATCTGGCACGCCCAAAATAATCAAAATCCAGGTAAAATTTCTTCAATAATAGGTATCTACTGTTAGCGTTACCCTAAACATTTCAAACAGTTTTGCTATCTGCAATATGTTTTAGAAAACTAATATTATCGACTTTGAAACGACTTTTTACATAAACTATTTGGGTGAAAGCGATAGTTGGGTTGAAAGCAACCGGTGAGATGAAACCAACCGTTGGAGTGAAAGTAATCGCTGAGGATAAAGCAACCGTTGGGTTGAAATCAACAGTCAGGGTGTAGGAAAAAAGCTGTTAGAATTAAAACCAATCGTTTGGGGTAAAACAAAACCATTGGGGTGATGGCAAACAATAAGACGAGTTCTAAATTATAGCTCTCAAAACTATACTGGTTTGCAAATACTTGACATATATGTTCCTACTTACTTAGCCTACGGGGTAAAAAATTTGAAATAAACTGTTTTGATATTTAAGTACCGTTACGAGAATTAAACCGAAAATCCGCAATTGAGATATAATGAATATGGCAGCAAACAACAGCCTTTGTTAACGCAACACAGTTTCAGCTTATAAAACGAACAGGATGTCCTTATATCTCTCTATTGTACAGAAGCAAAAATTCAGCGAAAGCCTAATTTTAGCACAAAAAGTCTATAGTTTTTAAACTTTATAATGGTTTTGGTTTAAACCAAAGTAATAAATTGTGTAATAAAATACGGTAAAAGCTTTTTCCAAATTTTGTAATATTGGCACCGGATACGACTTCTAATGCAAGAAGAATTGAAATTTCAAAGTTTGTACCATCAATTTAAGCCATAATTGAAACAGGCGTTTATAACGTTTTAGCAACATTTGCTTGCTAACGCACAAAAGCACTCAGAGCCTGAAGCAGCCACCCACATACCACATTTGGAAGAGACCCAGCCCTAAAGGGCTCCCACCCTAAACGGTTGAAACAAAAACCGCCGAACTTTAAAATGCGTCTAGTTCGCTCGCAAAATTGGAGACTCCCACCTTGAAATTGGGGAAGTCGCCACCCCTGTTAGCTCCGATACTGACTGCAATACACATTTCAGAACGTCGGACCAGGGCCCCACCACGATAAAGTGAGAATATGTAGCACACGTCGTTTTAGCAGAAAGAGTTGGACGCCAAAACTTGAAATCTAACTTTTAGTTTTTTCTGCGAACATTGAGGTTTCTAACGCAAACACTTTTAAAGTCAATCCATTTATTGAAATATAAAAGTTATTTGCTAAATTATTCATAGTTTCTTTAGCGAATATCTCCGACTTCTATCGAATTACAAACTTTGAATGCGTGTCTTATGCAACTTCATCAATAATATGCGTACACCAGGTGACTTTTGAGAGGATAGTGCCAATTAGACGGAAGTCAGGGAGCGTCAATATCCTTAATGCTAAAGCTGGAAAGCTTCAGTTTTCTGGACACTGAAGCTTTTTGGTTCTTCAGTATCCGAAAGTACGGCAGCTCTTTTGGCTTCAGTATCCACGTATACTGAAGCCTTTCCGCTTACAGCCCACGGCACACTGAAGCTAAAAAAGCTTCAGTGTCCGGGTACAATGCAGCCAAAACGCTTCAGTATCCTGAAAAACTGAAGCCAAAAAACTTTACACACTGAAGCTTTTTTGTCTTTAGTGTACCGGATACTGAGCCAAAAAACTTCAGTATCCAGGATACGGAAGACAAAAAAGCTTCAGTGTCCAGGATACTGAAATAGCTTTTTGTGCTTAAGGTAAAAAATTTTGACAGCCAAATAAAGTTTCTAGAGATATAAAATCTCCGAAAGAGTTTCGGTTTACTGCAAGATTTTCATATCACGTGTAATGTATTTAAACATTTTTAGACATTAGCTATTGTTAATCAAATGCCCAATAATTTAAAAATAGTCGTAAAATGCTTAACAGTCAAAGTAGTAAAACACCCTTGTGAAAAAAGTGTTTTAGACTACGAGCTCTGCTTTCGTTTAAATTCCGGGCAATGTAGATTATCGTATTTGTTCTGGAAAATTTTGAAATACTGTTTACTAAGAATCGTATTATGAACATTATGATCGGTCAGATATTTAGTCACATCGCCAATTGCGAACGCTTTCCAGCGTTTCGTAGAAAATAACGTTAGGGTTGCGCTATACTTGACGTCCGGCACCGTCCACAATTTAAGCATTGCAATATAAGCAGCATATTTTAAGTATGTATTCACCATCTTGGTTCAAATTCATGCAAGCAATTAAATAGCGACGACCATTAACAATCTGCGTATTATACACTAAAAGGTACCTTCGTTTTGTACTTAAGATATATTGACCAGAGTTATCTCGTTAATCCTTGTAAACAAGTGAAAAAATTTTTTATCATTTTAAATTCAAGATGAACCTGTTTTACGATTGTATAACCAAATCAAGGCCACCGCCGGCCCAAGGTAGCTGAACGTTTGTCTCAAATTGACAACAAGGAATAATGTATAGTTCATTAAAAATTATATCAACATTTAGCTGTTTCTAATGCCTATATTTTCAGATTATATATCTGACACAGGACCACACTTTGTTACGGTTCTTGCAGTAACGCCAGAATATTTATTAACTTAGCTAAACCAAAGTCATTTAAAGCTTCGATGTACAATTTTTACATCGTAAACGTATGTGAAGCAAAACTGGATTGGTGAGGTAATGATCGTATTTCAAACTAGGTTACTTAATGCATCAAGCCCTATTTACACGTGCATGTTTTTTGCTGCGAGGACTGGCAGCTGCAAATTGTACGCAGAACTTGCATTTTTTTGATCAGTCAACGTTAAAGCGACCGCAATAAATTCACAGCGAACTTGCACAGCTGTTCACTCATGTGGATAACCCTCGAAGCTATGATTTTTAATGAATTATTTGCAGCTGCAAGTTTTTCCAACACGATTTTGGACAAAACTTTGCAAGTGCAGGTTGCAGCTGCAAGTTGTCGCAGGCAACTCTTGCATGTGTGAATACGGCTTAATTGTCTTT